>PVLD010018270.1:0-39476 GCA_004027595.1 Dinomys branickii | reverse complement strand
ATATTATACAGCATCCAGTGCAAATTCCCTACTATCTTCTCTATAATTTGGTATTTCCTTTAATGTTTTTGTGTTAACTAATGTGAAGATAACTATGTAATACAACATCCAGTTCTAATTCCCTACTATATTCTGTATAACTTTGTTTTTTCTGTATTGTTTATGGCTTTTCTGGTTCATATGTCTCCATTCTTTTGTCTTTAAAATAAAATTTAAAAAAAAATTAAAAAAAAAAAAACCTAGCTTCATGTTACCTTTGACCTGAGCCATGTGACCTCCCTGCCGACCTCCAGGGCACTCCACCTCCTCAAGGGTAACACTCAGCCCCACACCCTCGCTCTGCCTTTGCCAGGGCAGCACGCACCCACTCTGTCCGACAGGGTTACTTGTCAAGGTCATGGACGACCTTCAAGTGGTGGGCTCGGCAGTCCCTTCACTCACCACCTTGCCAGTGCTCCCGGCTGATCCCCAAGACTGCACAAGCTCTCCCCGGCAGCATGGAGGCGCACTCAGATGGGCAGCCAGCAGTCCTTGGGCTTTGGCCCCACTGCTCCTCACAGTGCCTCCTCTCCTGTTACTAGCACCCATCCCTCCTGCAGCCCAGGCCGTCCCTCCCCTCAGTCGCACAGTGCAACTCAACCCTGACAAGCATCCAACTCTGACAACAGTCTCTACCCTCCCGGACAGCACCTCACCTTCTCCCTCCCCTGCCCATTCCTTCCATTCTCCAATGACACCTCCTAGCACTAATAGCTTCTCTTGGCCCCTAGAATAAAACCTGCAGCTCTGGCCATGGCACTCACGACCCTATACCACCTGTCCCCACTGCCTCCGAGCTGCCACCAACCTCCTTTCCTCTGGTCAATGCTTTCTAGCCACATAGGCCTCCTCTGCATTCACCTGCCAGCCCCAGGGCCTCTGCACTTGCTGTTTCTGCTGGCTGGACCACCCATCCCCAGGATGCCTGCATGGCCTCCTCTCTAGCCTCTTTCAGGAGTCCATACAAATGCCACCCTTACAGAAAGGCCTTTCCACTACCCCCATATCTGACAGTGCCCCCTAGCTTTGCAGCCCATTCAGCCAGGCTTTACTGGTTCACACATTTCATGTTTCCGCTTTTCCTGATTTCCAAGGCCACCTGGGAGACAGAACCTCTGGAGGCAGGGGCAGGCACTGGCGGCTGGCACAGTGCCCTAACCACCTGCATATTAACACTCAAATCAGGGCGGCTATTTAAATGGATTGGGGCCTGTGCAAACAGCGCTATCAGGGGATTGTCTGCTCTTATCAGCCCCGAGGCAGAGGCTCAGGCAGGGAGCTGGATGCCACGTGGGGTTGCTCCACGGCTGGACGCTTCCAGGCTGGAGCTGGACGTTCAGGTCCTAACCAGGGAGGCAGGTGGGGACCTGCCCAGGAACCCCTTTCCCTCCAAGCCAGGGCTCTGATCCAGTAGACCGCCACTGCAGCTGGCTGTGTCCCAGAGCAGCCTGTCCCCGAGTATCCTTCAGGCAGTCTCACGCTGGCCAGGAAACCCATGGCTTGAGAGCTGGAAGTCCAGATTTGTAACCCAGACTCTGCTACTGTGCACTCAAGGGGCAATGGAGGGGGGGGACGACACACCCTCCTGGAGAATGACAACTTGCAACCTCCCTCTCCAGGCTGCCTCAAAAGAGAAGAGCCCAGATCAGAGCTTGGATCAGCCCAGGAGGAGCTCCCAATACCCCCTGTCAGCTGCAGCCCTGGGCAGTGGCCTGGTGGGTGGCACCCCCTGCTCAGGTCTTAGTCACAGGCTGACCCGTACGTGCGTTTTGGCCTCACCACGGCCCTTACCTTTATGTGGATGGACACTGAGGCTCAAAGGGGCAGTGGTGCCTGCTAAGGCCGCGAGACAGGCAGGGGTAAGGCTGGCATGGACCCAGGGCCACCTCAGTGCCCCAGCTGAGGCCCCAAGGGGCGTGCCTCCTTCTGTCCTGAGTCTGGTGCCCAGGCTAGAGTCCCAGGTCCCCCACCCTAGGGGCAGGCAGCAGCCTGGCTCTGGTGGCACTGGCCCGCTTCCCTCTCCCCTGCCCTGGCCAGAGCCCCCCGGATGTGTCCTGTCCTTCCCAGCCCAGATGGCTGCACTATTAGCTTAGGTGGCCATAGTGTTTTTAATGAGATTGTGGGAGCTGAACCCTTAGGGAGGGCAAGCAGGCCCTAGGCCACAGCTGCCCCTCAGCCTGGGAGCCAGTACAGGGAGGGAGGAGCGCCCGAGTGAGAGGGAGGGCTGCTGTGTGGACAGGAAGGAAACCGAGTCACCCTGGGGTCTGTCTGGGAGTGGGGCTGGCACATTAAGATCTATGCTGTGCTCCTGGCTGGCGCTTTCTCTGAGCCTCTGTTTCCTCATCCAGAGAAGGGTGACAACCTTAGCATCTACCTGCCAGGCGGGGAGGGGGAGGACAGCCCAGTGGCAATGAGTTGCGTTAGGCGGGGCTACTGAGTGGCAGCTCACCTGTGCATCCAGTCGCTGACCCGTAAGCACTGGGCTCACGTGACAGGAGGGAGGGGTGGAGGTGCCCCCACTGACATGCGCACGCGTACATGCACACACACCCAAGCACACACACATACGCGCACACACACCAAGCACACAGATCAAGCGCCAGCACTCACCTATGCCCAGGATGACGAGGGGCGTGTGCTCCCAGCGGGCCAGCAGCAGGAGGTGCACCAGGTTGTGGGCGATGAGGCTGAAGCACAGGACCACAGAACACCACTCCTGGAGCCGCTTGCCTGCGGGGAGAGGGGCGCTGAGCAGGTGCCCGGGCTGCGGGCTCCTGGCTCATGGTGGCAAGCCAGCCTCGGGTCACACAGCGAAGAGCTGGCTCTGTCCGTGCCAATCTTTGGCGGACGGAACATGAATTGTGGTGCCGCTCAAGCCCTCCCTGGAGAGGCTGGGAGCTGCAATGAGCTCCTGTTTAACTTGAAGGGAAGCTTCAGGCACAAGCTGTACTCTGTGCCCTTGAAGGTGAGGATTCAGAGGTTCAGAACCTGCCCACGCCTACTTGGATCAGGAGACACAGGGCCTGGGGGATGCTGGGACTTCCAGATGGGGGCCTGAGGAGGCAGAGCTTCTGGTTCTGCTGAAAAGCCAGGCCTTTCAGTGCTGTGTGCGTGTATTGTACTGTGCCTGAACCTCGGGCCTTTGCACTGAGCCACTGTATATCCCAAACCCTTCTCAATTTTTTAAAATTTTGAGCCAGGGTCTTGCTTAGTTGCCCTGGGCTGGTATGACAGGTTGACAGGCGTGCGCCCGCAGCCATGTGTTTTTAACACACCCATCAGCTCAGGCAAGCTGACTGACTCACTGCAGTTTGTTTGAGATGTCAAAACTTTGGAAATAACCCAAGTGCTCATCACCTTGGGATCAGGAAAATCAACTCAGCTCACGGGACCTGTGTGGCTGGACAGAAGCCCAGCTGCCATCTCTGTGTGGACTCGAGAGACGCTCATGGTAACCCAACAGCGGCAAAGAGTGAAGTGCTGAATTGCAGCCCTTTATGCAGAAAGAAAAAAAAAATGTATGCAGCAGAGGGGTTTTATGTTTACTACCTTTTGAATGTACCAAATCAACATTTTTTTCTTTTAATTATAAGTTAAAATTTAAAAAATAAAATGAAATAGAAATACCATTGGCTGACATAGAACCTACCAATTGTCCCTGGGCCCCAGGCGGCCAGACGGTCCCAAAGGCGTGAGACTCTTAATGAGAGTATTATGGTCACTGCTGTTAGTGGTGAACATTCACTGAGCAGTTACTAAGTGCCTGGCATCTAAAAGGGGAGCCTTTTTGCAGATGAGAAAACTGAGGGTCTAAGTGGTCAAGAAGGCAGCCCGTGGCTGTCCAGTTAGCTACAGACTGGGAACTCTCGGCTTAGGTCTGGTTCCTAAATCCCCGCTCCCCACCCTCCCTCCAGTCCCTCCATTCCCGGCCACCCTATCACCCTGGGGACATTCTTCGGCGAGGGGGGGAGGGACTGGGACCCAGACCCACCTAAAACTGGGCAGTAATTAGCAATGCAAAGCAAGGGGTGGGGCCAGGGCTTGCTGCTCCCCCAGAGCCTACTGCTCAGGGCTGCAGCCCTACGCGAAAGAACACGAATGAACTACTCAGGCCCTGGTGCTTGGGTGATCAGTCGGGCCTGTGGAATCAAGCTCCTAACCACAATCCTAAAGGAAAACTACCGGGCTACATGCTGGGTGCGCCTCACCAGCATACCTTGGAAGGATTAGGCTCCCCATTTGTTTAGACAGGGAAAATGGGGCAGAGAGAGAAAAAGAGAAAAAGAAAAAGAAGAAAGAGAACAGATAGGTCTGGTCCAAGTCACATAATAGCACACTCTGGCCCATCCTGAACCAGAACCAGGACAGCCAGCTGCCCACCTCCTATGCCATGGGATGATCAAAGCTCAGAGGGGGAGGGTACACCAGGATCCATCCCTTCGGCCCTCTTTTATAGCAGAGGACACTGAAGACCAGAAAAGGCAAGGACCTCGACAGAAGCTGCACAGCAGCAGAAGCAGGCCGAGAGCGCCTCCTTCCTTGCTTCTCAGCTGGACCATTTCCTTTGGGCCATGCAGCCTTCCGGTCCCAGCAGCCCCGGCCTGGTGTCACCCAGTGAGGCCCAGTAGGGCCTTCCCCTTTCCGGTTCCTGTTTGTGGCCAGGGCTTTGAAGCGGGAAACCCCAAAAGTGGGGACGCAGAGTAAGAATAGGGGGATGCAGCCTGAAACAAAGGACAGGCAGACCCCTTGTGACACTGCCTCTAAGCCTGCAGGGACAGAGTGACAGAGCCCACAGCAACAGGATCAGGTCAAAGTAACAAACAACCTTGCCCTGCTCACACCTACTGGCACCCAACACGCAGGGAGCCCGGTGTGGCCCACATCCGAGAAGCTGTGAACTGGTCCCCTGTGACTGCCACTGACACACACACACACACACACACACGCACACGCACAAAGAGCTAAATGGCTGGGCTGGAGGCACACACTGTAATCCCAGGACCTGCCAGGTCCTCCTGGCAGACAGAAGGACCACGTGTTCAAGGACGGCCTGGGCTATAGTGTGACCCCCATCTCAGCAACACAGACAAAACACAGAACAAACTACAAATTCCTGCATCCTCAAGGGGCTCGGGGTCCTGGCTGCCCAGTCTGAGCTGTGGAGGCCACCCCACCTGATGGTACCAGCTCCCAGTTCCCCTCCCCGCGTGCTTGCACTGCTTGGCGGCAGCCCTGGCCAGGCTCCTGTGTGACTGGTGTCCTACCCTGAGACACAGCCTCCCACTCAAGTCAGCTCTGTCAAGGAAGAACTGTGGAACCTCCTTGTCCAGATGGGGAAACTGAAGCTTAGACGTGCGTGTGGATCCTAGACTCAGAAATGGGACGTGGTGGCTTGGACATTCTGGCCAGCCCTGAGCCCTAGAGATGGCCTGGCTCTCTCCCACACTCTGGAGAAGGTCCCTGCAGTCTGAACACTTGCCAATGGAGACGCCATCTCTACAGACCGAGTACTCAGTCCTGATCCATAAAAAATACACAGATGAAAAAGCGGCTTCTCGGAGCACCTCAGTTCTGCCGGGTCAGGCCTGCGGACGGTCTGCACCCTTCACCATACCCTGTTGCCTGGGGACTGTCCTCCCCGTCCTCCCAGGGACAAAATAGCCTGGAAAGATGAAGCAACTTGGCCCAAGGTGCTCAGGGGCCATCAGAGTCATGGCAGGAACCACCAGCCTGGCAGGCTGGGGAGGTCAGGTGGTCAGTGGACAATGTGCAGGCTGAGTCTGGAATGGGCTCGAAGAACAGGGAGGCCTGCCTGTCCCCCAGCTGCAGTGCTGGAGCCTGCTGCCCACAGCCCTGGTTTGGTGGGCGTGATGATGCGAGCAGTCACAGCAGTGACCCCTTGCTGGCCCGGGGAGGGGCTGGCGTGTGTGGGTATGGTCTGGGAGGAGTGGGGTGGTTGAACCAGAGCTCCGTCATCTTGCTTTCTTGGGGCTAGGCCACAGGCAAGGCGCTGGCATCAGGCTTGCCTCTTCCTGCTTGGGTCAAGACAAGCCCAAAGCCACCTGGGCTCCTGACAGCCCCGGGAGTCCCCTGACCTCAAGAGGGGAGGACAGGAAGTATGGAGGACAGGAAGTACGGAGGACAGGGATCAGAGAGAGGAACCGGAGAAAGATGAAACACGGAGACAAGAGAACAAAGAGAGGAGAAGGAGAGATGGGAGAGGAAAAGTGACCTGGAGACAGGAGGCCGGAAGCGAGGCTGGCTGGCATGCAGCAGGGACCGGGCCCGGCCAGACAGCGCCAAGGGGCCCCGGGCCTTATCCTCTGGCTTGGGGGAGGCCCTCTGGGTGAACCCCCAGCTCCTGCTTTTATCGCTGCCCTGCAGCTGACGCCGTCTCTTTCCCCACCACCCACCCTATGTTCTGACACCTCAAACCCCTAACGTGTGCACGTGCCCTGTGGGGCAGAGGCAGCCACAGCTGGTCAGGGAGATAGACAGCTGGACCCAGGCCCCTCAGGCTGCATCCATCCTGAGAGCCCAGGCCTCTAAGAAGTGGCACAGCCAGGTTCCAGCTGGCACCTCTGGGAAGACACCTGTCTGAGGACCCGGCACCAGACACTTCACAAACGTGGCACTCAGCACAGGACTGTTCACAGGAAGCCCAAACCCAGAGTGGAGGGCTGTGCAGGATGCTCTATGGCCCCCAGGTCCCACAGTGACGCCCCAAGTCCTCACCAGACACCTGGGGTCCACAGGACCGGGTGTTGTAACCTCTCATAATCCCCTCTGCCCCACGCAGCTCCTTGCCACAAGCCTACACATATCTATCCTGCTGACCTGGAGCCCCGGCCCCGACCAGCTCACTTCCACAGGGCAGATTATGAGTCTGGAACCCAGAATGTCCCCACTGTGTTCCAGTTCTGGGCTGCCCCTAACTGCCATGTACCTTGGGTGGATCCTTCTCTGCTGAGCCTTTTGAAATTCCTGACAGATGACTGGCATGCTCCTGAAGTGCCAGGCACCCAGGTAAACCCACCAGATTCCCCAACACTGATGATCTTCCCAGCTGCTGGGGCAAGGGCCACCTAGTTCCACCCAGGACTAGTGCTTGGAAGAACATGTGCCCATGTGCGCAGTAGTGAGGGGGCTCTGGGTTTCTGCTTTCTCTTCTGGGAAGTGGAGTCAATGCCGTACTTTGCATGACGGCAGCGAGAATGAGCCTAGGGCCTGTGTGTTCCGAGGAAGTGCCCTACACAGTCGCTGCTCAACTTAAGGCTGCCTAGGTAGCTGCCCTTAGTACTGCTGTCAGCTGTCACGCACCAAACCATACCTGGCACCAGGAATCTCAAGAGCTCAGTCCCAGAGCTCAGGAACTTCTCTGGCTCTATGCTCTACAATCATGCCAGGAGTGTGACTACCTCAGGGCCTTTGCACCTGCTGCTTCCCTGGTCTGGACCAATTCTTCCTCCAATATTCTCAAAGCTCCTTCCTTTCCTCACCTTTCAGGTCTCTGTTCAAATGTCACTTGCTCACCAGGGCCTGAACTGCCTTGCTTTCTACAATATCACTCTCTCCAGAGTATTTTCCTTTCCTTCTTTCCTGCTGTGCATTTGTTTCTTAACACTTGTCACTACCAAGCAGGTGAGCCATTCCCCTTATTTGCGGGTTTACTGCTTGTCTTACTAAAACGCCAGCTCCAGTTTATCTGTGCGGATGCTTTGCCCCTAGGGACGACCCCTGGAACTGGAATCCAGGTGCTTCATATGTTGAGCCGGGTCTCTCCCTTTACTGCCAATAATGGTTGATACATTATGTCACCTTGAGAAGTTTAGAAGTTTAACTAAGACTGAGCAGGGAGCCAGGGTCTTTACTTTGTAAACATCCTTGTTCTGTGGAAGAGAAGGGCACAGAGGCAGTGTAGGTGGGTGGCCTACACACAATATAAGGGAGGAAACAAGGCTTGTTCTCCCTGCCTTTTGCTCTTGTTGCTTTTGCTGTTCTCTGCTCGTCAGGAGCTGCTGCCTCTCACTAGGCCACCCTGCCTTTGGGCCGGCTGATTGTGACCGCAACGTCCACAAACTGAGCTAAATAAATCTTTAAAAAAAATTTTTTTTTTGGTACTGGCAATCCAACTCAGGACCTTGTGCTTCCCAGGCAGGCGCTTATGCCACTCAGCTGTATCCCTGGCCCCTAAATAAACCTTTCTTTCCTTAATTTTGGGCATGTAGTCTTTTGTCTCAGCACCGAGGGAAAAGTAACAGGACACTGCCCAAGTTCAGAAAGGGCAGGGCACTTCCCCAAGGCCACACAGCACAGGACAGAGGCACATCAAGGGAAGTCTACAGAACTTTTCAAGGAACCAGTTTAGCTAGTCTTCCCCCCTCCCCCTTCCAGATCAGGAGAAAAAGACTGCTGATTTGGGGCACCCAGGGGACGCTGCAGCCTCAGATTCCTGCATGATTATTTGGCAGAAAGAGAGGCACTCTGGGAACCCAGGAATGGACAGAGATGAAACTGTAACAGAGGGGGCAGGTGACAGTCCCTGGGGAGGCCCAGACTGCCTGGGAGATGTTCTGTTGAAGGCAGGGGGCAGACCTGGCACTGGAAGCACAGCCTTGACTCCTTGCACTTCCCGAGTGGGGAGTCTGAGGGCCAGAGAGGTACACAAGACAGCTTACTCCAGGCTGACAGCACACACGAGGCTACAGGGCTGACCAGCGAAGTGCATTCTGTATGCTGGGCACTGCGTAAGTGGCGACCTTGTCTCCTTTCCCTAACAACATGAAGGGGCAAGCAAACTACTTTGCGCTTGGTCAGAGGAGGCGAAATGGAAGCTGGGAAGTGGCTCTGCCCGGGTCACACAGCTCAGGAGTCTGGCCACTGAAACCCTCCCCCCACATATATTCAGGGACTGGGTGTTTGGGGTGTGGCTGGAAGAAACCTTGGCAACTGCCAGGCATGGTGGTCCACGCCTGTAATCCCAGCACTGGAGAGGCTGAAGCAGGAGGATTCTTACAAGTTCGAGACCAGCCTGGGCTACAGAGTGAGCCAAAGGCAAGCCTGAACTGCACAGTGAGACCCTGTCTCAAAATAAAAAGAAACTATAGCAGCACAGAACAGGTGCCCAAGCCAGGTTTGCAAAACTACACCCACAGCCTAGAACTGCAAGCAGGGACGGTCTCTGGTGAGCTAGGACCCAGTGAGGGAAAGCAAACAGCCCAAGGTCAGGCAGCCACTCGGCAGCAGACACTGCATCAAACCTAGATGAACAGGATGGGAAGACGTCAGAATGCTTGACAGACAAACCTACATGTGATGGCAACACCCTGGCAGAGGGACCTCACTCCCAGTCACCTGACCTGGAAGTCTCAAAGGTACCTCCTGAACCGCAGGGGTCACGGGGTCCTGCCGAGGAGTGCAGGGTGGGGAGTAGCATGCTGAGATTCCTGGGGCTCACTTGGGAGTCAGAAACAGGATGGGGGCGATTGCTTGGCAAAGCAAGACGGTGGGCAAAAGCCAGAGGCAGATCTCTTCCTGCGGGAAGGAGGCGGGCTGCACCCAGTCTCTCACACTGTGATCCTGCGGGCTCTGCACCCTAAACCCTAACGGGGGGAGGGGCAAAGCTGGAGCTGGGGCTTGCCTATGAAGGGAACCTCGGGTAGGGGGGTTTGCATCCCCCCACCGCCCGGAAACCGGGAACATGGGAAGGAGGGCTGATGCTCTCCCCGAGTGCCCAAAGTGGGAGGGAAGAAGATCGCGGCGGGCAGCCACTGAAGCAATAGCTAGGATGAGGCTGGAGGAACGGGGTCGGCGCACTCTGCAGACAGGGTGCTGCCAAGTTTGGGTTCCCTGTGAGAGCAGCTGACATTCCCAGGCTGAGGGGTGGTGAGGTCACTGCAGCCTACAGTACTGGCGAGGATGCAAGCTGAGCATTTAGCTGTACATTCCTAATCTGCGAACCCAAGGAGGGGATGCGACTTTAGGGGGCTCGGGACAGTACTTGTCGTAAAGGAGCGGCCTTGGGCCGGGCCCTGGAGTGAAGGTTCCCAAGTGTAGGGGCGCTCACTGCAGCCCAAGGTGCCATGGGGGCCGAGGTTCAGATCAGCGGCGTGGCCCAGGTCCTGATAGGGTGGTTCGCCGACTCAGGGAATGTCTCCACAGCCAAAAATCCCCGAGGCTGGGATTCTGACAAGGGCTTGGAACGGGACGCAGGGGTGGGGCCCCAGACCTGGGGTCGCTCTTTGCAAGTTAGAAGCCAAGCTAAAGCTCCCCATGTGGACCCGAGGCTGGGATTCCGACCCAGGGAGTCAGGGTCGCTGTCCCCAGTTTGAACTGGTGACTGCAGGCCCAGGGGGCCGAGGTCTTACCTGGCGAGTAGAGTGCGGCCAGCTCGCGGGCCCCGGCGTGTTGCGCGCCCCAGCGTCTGCAATACGCCGCCTCGTCCTCGTCGAGCTCCTGATGCTGCCCCGGCCGGTCCTCCGCGCCCGCCATGGCCACTGGCCCAGCCAGCCTGGTGCGCTCTCCTAGGGCTGCACGGCCGCGGAACCGCGGCGAGATCACGCCGCCCAATGACTGCCCAGGGCCGGGCGCGGCGGCGGCGCGGGAGGGGGCTTCGCCAGGCTGCGCGTCACAGCCAATCGGAGCCCGCGCTGGAGCGGCGAGGACCAATCGGTGGCCTCCGAGCCGCAGCCAACCTCCGCGCTGGGGGCGGGGTCGCAGCTGGGCGCAGCTGGGCGCGGAAGCGTGGGGCGGTGGCGCGTCCCTACTTGCCCTGCTCCGCCTCCAGCCTGCTCGGCTCCAGCCTCTCGGGATTCTCTGTGCGTCGCTGCCCACCTCCGCCTGGGCGGATAGGTCAGTGAGGTGGGCGGAGACCCGGCCCAGAGGCTGGCATTTCTTTTGCACGCCCTTCAAGCGCCGATCGTTTGCGAGGACCCTGAGAGGAGTGCTTGGGTTGGAGCCCGGAGCATTCATCCAGGCTACCGTGTGCGCCAACCGTGAGCCAGCTCGGTGCTGTGCGCCCCGGGGCGGGGAAGAAACCTCCAATCTTGTCCCTTTCAGCCCCCGGCTCAGGTTCTTCTGAGAGAGGGGACACTAAACTGATGAGATAACAATAGGGATCTCTAAGATTTGTTGAACGTTTAATAACTGCCAGGCGCTGCGCCCAGAGCTAGAAGAGCAACACTCTGTTTAATGCTGTGACCTCTTCGGAGAGGCTCTGCTGATGGCCTGCTTGGTTGCCCTCTCCTCCAGTTACTGTGACATCATCCTATTTTGTCCTCACAGGCTTGTCAGGGGCGGTGAACTTGCAGTTCCTGTCTCCCCTGCCGTAAACAAGTTCCTGAGGGCCAAAAAAAGACTTGCTGTGTTTCCGGGGAACATTCCCACCCCCATCCCCTACCTGGATCATCACTTGGCACATGGTAGGTCAAAAAAATGCTTGTTGAAGCAATTAAGGTAAGACCAAATGCCTTTAATATTTCAGCCTAGGTCTAGGTGCCTCGAGGAAGTACACAGTAACTGCTCAGATAAACTCCATACAGTGGGGGCCAGGCATAGTGATGCACGCCTTGTAATCTCAGCACTCAGAAGGCTGAGGCAGGGGGATTGTTGCAAGTTCGAGACCATCCTGGGCTACAAAATGAGCTCAAGGCCAGCCTGAACTGCATAGTGAGACCCTGTCTCAAAGGGACAAAACTCCATACAGTGGGATCAGATGGAAGCTGCTCTAGAGGCAGGAAGGACCCTGGAGGTGTCTGGGAGAGCTAGGAGGAAAGGTAGATCTCTTCCTCGATTTCACTTGGAGGTTCTGAGCAGTTAAGCCTCAGATTCCTCAGCTGCCATCTACTCAGGGCTATTTCTACCCTGGGTGACCACTGTCCCAGTCAGCCTGGTGCCCCCTCCCTGTCTTTTTCCTCCACCTCTCAAGAAATGAAAGCCACATTCAAGTAGCAGGGATAGGCTACAGCCAAAGTCCCTGTAGGTTCTGGTGAAACTGACTGGCCTTGTGTCATTTACTAACTGCAAGGTGGCATTTTTAAACCAGGAGGTTACCATGCCTTGCTTTGGTGGGGACTGGATCTTGGATTTCAGTGTGAGTCTTAGAACCTCCAGGCAGGCTGGGGTGGCTGGTTACTGCCCATATCTGGAGACTCTGCTCATCACCAGCACTGGGATGCCAGTGGCTGCTGGACAGACAGCCTGAGATAACACATTGTCATCCACTCACAGTTAATTATAAAGCACCAACCTGGCCTGGGCGCTGTTCTGAGAAAATGAGGAGGCAGGGATGCAGTCAGGGAAGGTCTGTGCACAAAGGTGACATTTGAGCCAGGATCTAGAGGACAGGAGGGAGCCAAGTGTGCAAATAGCTGGGGACATCTCATTCCCAGCTGAGGTAACACCAGTGTGCAGCCATGTTCCCAAGACAGGGAGGGGGCTGTGTCCTGGGGTGACCGAGGAGGTCAGGGAGCATGGGAGAGGGGCAGGTGGAGTGGGGGCTTGAACAGGATTATTAGGTCTTTGGCTTTTACTTAAGATGATCTGGAGTCCCTTCCTGTAGGGTTTGACCAGAGAGATGGTATGATCTGACTTATTTATTGAGTTGGCGTCTTACTATGTGGCCCAGGGTGGCCTCAAACCCCAAATCCTCTGGCCTCAGCTTCCTGGTAGCTGGGATTACAGACATGCACCACCACTTTCCACTGTTTTTACTTTTTTGTTGTTGTCTTTTTGAAACAAGGTCTCACTATGCAGTTCAGGCTATCTTTGAGCTCACTTTGTAGCCCAGGCTGACCCTGAACTCACAACAATCCTCCTGCCTCAACCTCCCGAGTGCTGGGATTACAGGCATGTGCCACCACACCTGGTTGCATCTTACCTACTAATACTGAGTTTTTAAAAAGTAAAAACAAGCCAGGCGTGGTAGTGCATGCCTGTAATCCCAGCACTCAGGAGGCTGATGCAGGAGGATCACTGTAAATTTGAGGCCAGCCTGGGCTACAAATTGAGCTCAGGGCCAGCCTGAACTGAAAACTGAGACCCTGTCTCAAAAAGACCAAAAATAAAAAAAGTAGGTAAGACACTCCCAAGTTTTGAAGATCAAAGTGATATAGAAGGTTACTCATCAGAAAGATGTCACTGGGTGTGGTGGCACAGGCCTGTAATCCCAGAACTCAGGAAGCTGAGGCAGGAGGATCACCTTGAGTTGGAGGCCAACCTCAACTCTGGCCGCCCTTCTCCAGCCCCTGGCCGGGTAACCATGCTAGTTTCGTATATTGCCTTCTAATACTTTTATTCAAATGCCACAAAATGAATACGGGTTGTTACTGTCTTTCCCTTTTCACGCAGAAGTTACATAGGTTCTGCTCTTGCATTGTGCAGTTACAGGTTCCTCGCTGTTTTTTTTTTTAAGATGTAAATGACATACCTGTACAATTTAGTGATTTTTTTAGTATGTTCACACAGGTGTGTAATCACCGTTCTATAACAATCAGAACATTTTTGTCGCCCCTAACAGAAAGTCCATATGCATTAGCAGCCCCGCCCCACTTTCCTCCTCACCTACTCCCTGGCAACCGCTCATCTGCTGTCTGCCTCTGTGGATTTGCTTGCAGTGGACATTTCCTGCACGGAATCATGTAAAATGTGGCCTTTTGTGTCTAGTTTCTTTCTCTCAGCATAATGATTTCAAAGTTTGCCAGGGATATAGCTCAGTGGCATAGTGCCTGCCTGTTAAGTACAAGATCCTGAGTTTGATTCCTGATACAAAAAAAAAAAGCAAAGTCAATGATTTCAAAGTTTATTTGCGTGGAAGCATGCGTTGGAATTTCATCCCCTTCCATGGCCAAATACCATCCCCCTGGATGGATGTGGTACATTTTGTTTATTCATCTGACAGATGGACATTTGGCTTGTTTCCACACTTGGGATGCATGGAAAATCCTGCTGTGGACATTGGTTCATGTGTTTTTGTGTGACATACATTTTCATTTCCTGTGGGGATATATCTAGAGGTCAAATTACTGAGTCAAATGTGATCAGCTGTTTGAAAACCACCATGCCAGTTAATCTTTATTGTCACCTTCAGAGACTCCTAGAGTGTATTGTCACATTAAGAGATTCCTGGAGCCAGGCGTGGTGGTGCACGCCTGTAATCCGAGCACTTGGGAGGCTGAGGCAAGAGGATCCTTGTGAGTTTCAAGTTTTGAGACCAGCCTGGGCTACAAAGTGAGCTCAAGGCCAGCCTGAATTGCATAGCAAGACTCTATCTCAAAAAAAGACAAAAACTAAAACCAAACAAAGAGACTCCTGGAGCTGGACATGGTGGTGCATGCCTGTAATCCCAGCACTTGGAAGGCTGAGACAGGAGGACGGTTGCAAGTTCAAGGGCCTGGGCTACAAAGTGAGTTCAAGGCCCGCTTGAACTGCATAGTGAGACCCTGTCTCAAAACGACGGGAAAAAAAAAGAGAGACTTGGAAAAGTCATTAGATTGTGGGGGTACTGACCTCATCAAGGTTCAAGCCATTGATAAGTTTATAACTGAATGGCTATTAGGAAGTGGTGCCTACTTGGAGGGAGTGGGTCATTGACGAGTCCCTGGCCCTTTCCTCTCTGGGGCTCTTTCCCTACTCTCTGCTTCCTGGATACCACAAGCTGAGTTGCTTTGTCCTTCCGTGCATATCCACCGTCATGTTTCTGCCTTGGAGCCAGATAGATGACCATGGCCTGAAACCTCCGGACTGTGAGCCTGAATGAACTTAAGTGGTGGGTGCCAGGTGTGTGGTTGCTGCAGTGGAGAGCTGACTGGTACAACCATCAAACCATTTCTTTTTCTCCTTAATGTTAAACACAAACAGGTAAAAATAACAAGCAGTTTCAGAATATGCTAGTAGGAGAGTAACAATAATGAATACATTGTGTGTTGTTATATTCATAGTAGTTGTTCAGAGCACAAGACATAGGCATGACATTTTGTGCAGAAAACATCGAACCATTTTCCACAGCAGTTGCCAACAATGCAGGATTGTTCTAGCTGCTCCACATCCTCAGCAACATTTGTTATTTTTCATTTGGGGTTACAGCTATTCTAGTAGATGTAACCTGGTATCTCACTGTGTATGTGTGTGTGTGTGTGTGTGTGTGTGTGTGTGTATGTTGTCTTTTTTTTTTTTTTTTTTTTTTTTTTTTTTTTTTTTTTTTTTTTTGTCTTTTTGAGACAGGGTCTCACTATGCAGTTCAGGCTGATCTTGAGCTTATTTTGTATCCCAGGCTAGTCTTGAACTTGCAGTGATCCTCCTGCCTCAGCCTCCTGAGTGGTGGGATTACAGGCGTGCACCACCACACCTGGCTATATTGTCTTTTTTTAATTTTAATTTTAATTTTTATTTTTCAATTTTATTTTAAAGACAAAAGAATGGAGACATATGAACCAGAAAAGCCATAAACAATACAGAAAATACAAAGTTATACAGAATCTAGTAGGGAATTAGAACTGGATGTTGTATTACATAGTTATGTTCACATTAGTTAACACAAAAACATTAAAGGAAATACCAAATTATAGAGAAGATAGTAGGGAATTTGCACTGGATGCTGTATTACATAATGATATCTTCACATTAGTTAACACGTAAACATTAAAGGAAATACCAAATTATAGAGAAGATAGTAGGGAATTAGCACTGGATGCTGCATAATATAAAGTTATCTTCACTTCTGTTAATACAAAAACGATTGAGGAAATACAAATTATAGAGAACATAGAAGGGAATTAGCTCTGGATGCTGTCCTACATAATGTTACCTTCACATGTTACTCAGTTACACAGATGATGGCCCATTTGATCATTCAGTTTTCTCCTCGCTCATCTCCGTTGCCCTACCACTCAATCAGTCATCTTCCCTGTGATAATAACTGTATTCCTGGGTTTATCTATACCCCTGGACTCTCACCTTGGGAAGAGATATAGCTGCCTCAGCCTATACTGTAACATACATGGGTGTATACAAACTGCCATGGTTGGAGGTGGGAAAGCACATATGTTCACAGTGGACTGCCCGGCTCCACCCTGTCGTCGTGCTATGGGTGGGGGCGGGTCCAGTCCATGAGGTGCCCTGAGCGGGGCCCTCAGTGGAGCAGCCGCGGGGCCCACAGCGGAGCAGCCGCGGGGCCCACAGCGGTGCAGCCGCGGGGCCCACTGCGGAGCAGCCGCGGGGCCCACTGCGGAGCAGCCGCGGGGCCCACAGCGGAGCAGCCGCGGGGCCCACAGCGGGGCAGCCGCGGGGCCCTCAGTGGAGGAGCCGCGGGGCACGCACCTCCATGGGGCACCCTCTGTGACCCTTTTGGCTCTGTCCCATTGCCTTGATGCCAGAGGCCCTTTCTTCTCCTCCCACCTCCTACTGATCTCCAGTATTACCATTCCCCACCCCTTACAGCTGGGCAATGGGTCTCCGAAGCTGAAGCTGCGAAAGCCAAAACAAGGGTGTGGGCCAGGGGTGTGCTTGGAGAGGCGACCTTCTCCCTCTCTATCTCGTCTCCCTCCAACTGCACCATGTCAGATCTGCAATCCCCTCCTCCAGAGGAGGTTCTGCTTAGACTTTCCGAGGGTTTCAGTTCCCAATTCAGATCCTTCTCGAGTTCAAGGTATCCATCTCTTTCCTCTCTGTCCTTCACATGTTGCCACACTGCTATGTCTGAGTGGCATTCCTCCGGGAGGTTCTCTCTCTGCTGCCTACCCGGTCGCCATGGGTTCATATAAGGTTCATATATGCAAGCAGTATGGAGACACTCTTGTTGCTCGTATTAGTAGTTTGGGGTGAGTCCTGAAGCTTGTGGACTCGTCCCATTGCTGTCAGGAACAGGTGGTGATTGCGCAGGCCGCCGAGACTCAAGGTGCTCACAGAGGGCATTCAGGGTGGGAGCTGAAGCCCAGTAACTCAGTTCATGTTTCCTGCTTGATGCTGGAGTGAGAAGGGCGTGGGGCCGTGTGAGCCACCTCCATCTGCAGCTCTCTCTTGCTGTTGTGCTCCAGTTCCCATTTGTTCCTAGGCTGGATCCCTGGGAGTTGCTGTGGCTCTGATGTGGGTGCCGATGCACCCCACCGCTCCCCACTGGCAGCCGCCCACAGAGTGGAGAGGCAGGAGGCCACAGCCTCGAGGCAGGCATAGAGCTGGGTGTGGTGGGATATGTACCGGCTGCTCTGGCTCCACCTTGCCTCCAGGTGCTGATTAGGAAGGTTGCTGCAGGGTGGGGACTCTGCTTCAGTGGCTGTTGGAACCTCTCATCCTCACACTGGATTTGACCACAGTTCCCAACCACCATTGCCTCTTTTCCTGGCTGCGCCCACTTCTCTCCAGATGTGGTCCAGCTCTTGGAACTCCGCTCTCCCCTGGCCGAGTCGGGAGGCCTCCATGAGCGTGGGTCCCCGAAGCTAAAGCTGCGATTGCTGGAACGAGGGCTTGGGCCGAGAGTGTGTTTGAAGCAGTGGCTTCCTCTTTCTCCGTCTCTTCTCCCTCCGACTGTGCCACGGCGGCCCTCTGATCCTTTCCTCCAGGAGAGGTTTTGCTTGGTCTTTCCTAGGGCTTCAGTTCCCATTTCAGATCCTTCTTGGGTTCAGGGTACACACCTCTCTCCTTTCTGTCTTCATACTGCTATATTCCATTGTCTGGGTGGTAATCCTCTGGGAGGTTCTCTCTGCTGCCTACCCGGTCGCCATCTTCCCGGAAGTTATATTGTCTTTTTGAGACAGGGTTTCACTATGCAGTTCAGGCTGGCCTTGAACTTCATTTTGTAACCCAGGCTGTTCTCAAACTTACAGTGATCCTCCTGCCTCAGCACATTCTGTTTCTGATTTACGTTTTCTTAGCAGCTAATGATGGAGAGAACCTTTGCATGTGCTTATTGCCATTAGCATATCTTTTTTTAAATAGAAATATCTCTTTAACCATTTGGGGTTTTTTCTCTTTATATTGTTGAACTTAAGAGTTCTTAATGTGTTTATGGACACAAATCCCTCATCAGATTTGAAAATATTTCTCCTCATCTTGTTGGTTGTCTTGGTTGTCTTTTTATTTTCTGGTCAATGTCCTTTGACCAACACATTTTTTTTTTTTGAGCCAGAGTCTCACTATACAGTTCAGGCTGGCCTTGAGCTCACCCTGTAGCCCAGGCTGGTCTTGAACTGGCAACGATCCTCCTGCCTCAGCTTCCTGAGTGCTAGGATTACAGGAGTGTGCCACCATGCCTGGCTTTTTTTAGTTTTACTTTTGATAAAAATCAATTTAGCTTTTTTTTTTTTTTGGTTGTTTGTACTTTAAATGTCTTCTTTTTAACAGCTGCTTCATATTTCACTGTGTGGCTGGACCCTAATTTACCCAGCTGGGTGCCTCTTACATGGTGTCAAGCTGTGCACTTGTAGGGAGATCAGCGGACCTCACCTCTAGGGCTGGTGTTGCTGGGGACAGACATTGAAAGGCTTTATTGTGTGGGTGGAAATTGAGGACCCAACTGGCAGGTCCGCCACTGGAATCATTTACTAATGTTTATTCTCAGTGGTTGTGTTTCAGGGTTCCTGCTGCCCACAGCCTTGCCAACCCAGCGGCTACAACATAAATTAAATTGCAGAAAATTTAAAATTTAATCTTTTTGCTATGGGAGGAATATTTCAGTAGCCACCTGCAGCTGGGGCTTCTGATGAGAACATTTCCACCACTATGGAGAGTTCTGTGGGCCAGTGATGGGGAAGAATTGTGCCCAGCCTTGGCTTTGCATTTCACTAAGCCCCCTTGGGTGCCTGGGGGGCACGGGCCCTGGGCCTTGGAGGCAGGAGGGGATAAAGGTCAGAGCAGAGTGGAGGGCAGGTGGGTGGCTGGTGGGCCATTCTGGACCTATCTGGAAGTAGCCCCGGGTTGCTGGTGGGTGGGAGGTGCTGGTGAGGTGGAAGAAATCGAGGTGCATCCCAGTCTGGCTGGAGCCACTGGAAGGGCTCAAGTACAATGGCCTGAGTGGGGAAGATGGGTGGGAGCAGGTTTAGGGAGAGGGATCCTGAGTTCTGCTGGGAGCATCCTGTATGTGAGATGCATGTTGGATTTCTGAAGCTGTCAGGTGGCCTGGAACATGACATGTTGCTTCTAATCCCAGTTTTCAGGAGACTGAGTCAGGAGGGTCACTGCAAGTTCAGGCCAGCCTGAACTGCATAGCAAGACCCTGTCTCAAGAAGACCAAAAAAAGGGCTGGGATATAGCTCAGTGGCATAAGCGTTGCCTGGGAAGCCGAGTTCGACTCCTGGTTCCAAAAAAAAAGTCTAAGCATCTCCCAAAAAGGCTGGCTGAGGTCTAATCTCCCATCACGTGGATCCTGGGTTTCTGTGTGCAGCCGTGTCCAGACCATGGCAGGCTGCAGCAGAGACCAGGGGGAACAGGTGAGGGAGATGAGATCAAGTAGTGTGAAGGGCCCAGAACATACAGCGCCATTTAGGCCAAATGTGTATTGAATGAATAAATGAATGAAAGAGGCAGATACGTGGCTGTGGGAGACTATACATCACGTGGATGACCTACCCCAGGGTGAGACACGAGGGAGGGCTTCCTAGGGGAAGGGGTCACAGAGGTAACACTGAGGTAGGAAGCTGGCTGGGGAAGGGCAGATGCAAGAATTCAGAGTTTTCTGGGCATGGAGGACTGCTCGTGTGAAGGCACAGAGACAGGGACATCTACTACTGAGTTACATCCCTAGTCCTTTTGTGGTGGAACACTTTGATTCACAAACAGAAATGTTTGGCAGAATTTTGCTTGGGTCTGCACACTGTCAAGTGATGAACGAGAACTGTCTTTCCTGCACTAATATAAACGTGCCCATCTTTTCAGAATTGTGGGACAAATTATGTTTGTGAACCAAGATCCCACCATTGTTTACTTATTCATTTAAAAATTTTGGGACAGCTGGGGATATAGCTCAGCGGCATAAGCACTTGCCTGGCAAGCCTGAGGTCATGAGTTTGACTCCCAGTACCAAAAGAAAAAAGACAACAAACGAACAAACAAACAGAAGTATTAGGACTGGGGAGGTAGCTCAGTGGTGTAGGTACCAGTCTAACAAGCACAAGGTCATGAGTTCGATTCCTGGTACCAGAAAAAGAAAAAACCATGAAATTTTGGGACAGGGTCTCCCTATATAGTCCATAAACTCACTGTACCCCTTAAACTCACTATGAAGCCTGAGCTGATCCTGAACTCATAGTGATTCTCCTGCCTCAGTCTCCCGAACGCTGGGATGACAGAAGTATGTCACCAGGCTTAGTTTTTTTTTTCTTTTTTTTTTTTCTTTTTGGTCTTTTTGAGATAGGTCTCACTATGCAGTTCAGGCTGGCCTTTGAGCTCACTTTATAGCCCAGGCTGGTCTTGAACTCACAGTAATCCTTCTGCCTCAGCCTCCCGAATGCTGGGATTACAAATTTGCACCACCACACCCGGCAACACTTAGTTTTATTTTATTTTATTTTGTAGCCAGGTTGCCCAGGCTTGGCACACCCACAAGATCCTCCTGCCTCAGGCTCCTGAGTAGGTGGGTGATGGAGATTATACAAAGCAGCTCTGAGCAGGACTTGAAATTAACCAGGTGGCTTCCATGTTTACTTGTGAGTCTGTCCAAGGCCTAGGCCCCTTGTCTGGAGATGGGCAGCAGACTCATAGTAAGTGAACCTCTGTGAGTCACTGGTCCCTACTGAGGTCTGTAGTGGCAGGTGAAGTCGTGAAACCTCAAAGGATAAGGTCACAGCTAAAGACTCCTGGCTCCACCCTCAACTAGGTAAAAACTGTAGCCTCGGGCATCTCACTCCTGCGTGGAGACCTTCCTGGAGTTAATTTAGCTCTCCTAAAATTAACATAATGCCTGACTTGGAGAAGTCCTTGAGCAGTTCCCAGCCTTCGTGAGTATTCTCCCTTGTTCTGATAACTGCACAAAGGTGGGCAGCCCAGGGAAGGTCTTAGTCTCAGCCCCCAGAGAATTTGGAAATCTGTGAGAGGGTTTTGATCCTCCAGGAGCCCTGAAGTCGTTCCATCTGTCTCTTTTATTCAGCCGTCACCATCCGCTCTTGAGATTGCGGACCTGATCAGTCCGCCATAACTAAGGGATAATATTAACCCAATAACCGGGGTTACCAGCGTGTGCGCCAGTGCCTGGCTGGAAGATGGGGTTTGCTCCTTACACTGGGGACACAAGTTAGCGAGGCCAGAGTGAGGCAAAAGAGAAATGTAAGCTGGGTGGGACCTTGGGTGCTTGGTGCCCCTGGGGGGCATCTGGGACCCCAGGGACGAGCAGCCTGTGGGGTGGAAAATTTGTGCCAGCCTCTCAGAGGTATGTGGGTGACCAGGGGCTACCGGTTGGGGCTACTGGAGCTGGTGTGCAGTGGGGGAGGATTGTGGGGTTGGGGGAGCAGAGTCAGGATGGCGGTGCAGGTCAGAGGAGGCAGGGTGAGGGGGTCTCCCAGGGGATTTTTCCCAACAGTTTGCACTTGTTCCCTGCCAGCCGCGTGCAGTGCCAGGGCCTCGCTCCGAGTGCCACTCCCCTGGGACCCAGGGTCCTGTGTCTCGGGGGGTAGCTGAGAGCATCCTCTGTGTGCCACGAAAGGGGGGTGCTCTTGCTGATTTCAGACCCTTTCCCATTCATTTATTGATCACCTCAGCAGATGCTTATTGAGCACATATATGTGCTAGGACCTATTTCAGTGCTAAAAACAGCCAAAAAAAAAAAAAAAAAGAAAGAAAGAATCCCTTCTGCATAGAGCTTGTCCTCAAGGCTGGGACAGGAGAGGGACAGTGAAGAGGGAAGTCTGCTGCTATTACCTGCGGGAAGGAAGAGTCTGCTCTGGGAAAAGCCTCAAGCGGGGAAGAGGGTTGGGAGGCCGGGGGGTGGGGGTGTTTAACAAGGGGCCCAGGGAAACCTCTGTGAGATGGTGACATGTGGGCAAGGACTTGGACGGGAACAAGGGAGCCATGCAGGGTTGTAGGAGAATGTTCCAGTCAGTGCAGTGCAAAGGTCCTGTGGTGGGAAGGAGCCTAGTGACTGCAGGCTGTGGATGCTTAAAAAACACTTTATTTTTCAGTGAAGTCTTAGGTTCACAGAAAACCCAGGGGAAGGCACAGAAGTGTCTTGTCCCTGCCCCTGTACATGCATAGCTTCTGTCCAGAGCCTGGCTGGCAGGGCGCAGCTGCCAAGCCTGCACTGACCTCGGCTGTCTCCCGTGTCTACAGTTGATGTCAGGTCTCATGCTTGCCATTGGACGTCCTGTCGGCGCGGGCAGCATAGTGTACAATGCCGAGTCCATGGTACAGTGTCATACGGAGTGCCTCCTCTGCCCTAGGTGTCCTCTGTTGCAGATGTGCTGCGAAGGAGCCAGGCCAGAGCATGGCGGAAGGACCAGGACCCTGGGAGACCTTACACATGGCACAACAGCCTCTGAGGCGGCGGCCACTGCATGGCCAGGATGGCGGGCATCCTAAGAGGCTGTAGCTGCCAGGCTGGGACTCCTGCTCTCCATGCAGGCGCAGGGCCCCCTACCCGGCAGGAAGAGCCCCAGGCTCCCTGACTCCTGAGTGTGGCCGCCTCCTGACCCTGTACCCTGAGGAGCCCAGTAGGGGTGGGGGCCTGCCCCGAGTGCCATTTCAGAGTGCCGCATTGTACACTAGGTGGCACCCTGGGCTTTTGGAGCCGCTGCTGTTGCTCCTGCTCAGCCTGTGGTTGTGTGGCACGGGCTGCTCTCCCTGCCCTGGAGAAGCCGCACTGCACTGCCCCATGCCCGGATGTGGTGGGTCAGAGGCAGCACCTGAGACGCCGCAGTCACAGTGGGCGTCAGGAGCCTCGCGTGGGGCTGGGGTGGAGATGAGGACGGGGGTCTCCTCAGAGTCTGCTGGGTGAGCTTAACCTTAGAGGAGACAAGGGGAGAGACGGAGAAACTGGGCCCTCGGTGTGGCAACTGCTGAGGCTGGGGGGTGTGGGGGCACCCAGCATGGCAGGGAAGGGCGTGGTCTTGAGCCCAGTGTGGTAGGAGGACTCGGAGGCCAGCAGGAGCGGGCCTGGCTTAGGCTCCACATCGTGGTAGCTGTTACCCTTGCATTAGGGCCACAGCTGACCTACGCTTGCCTCAGTGTTCTCATCTATGAGCGGGCAACATGGGGTGCATTTGGGTTGGGTTCGACAACTAGCCTGCAGTTACAGAAGAGAGTTGTTGTTTTTTTTTTTTTTTGGCGGTACTGGGGATCGAACTCAGGACCCTGTGCTTGCTAGGCAGGCGCTTATTCCACTGAGCTATATCCCCAGCCCCAAAACGAAAGAAGGAAACATCCGTTCCTTTTTTTTGACCAGGGATGGAACTCAGGGCCTTAGTGCTTAGCGGGCAAGCACTTACACCACTGAGCTATACCTCCAGCCCTAGCCTGCAGTTACAGAACCTTCACCAGGGCAGCCATTAGTTTCTCAGGCAAATGGAGACAGGGGTAGCGTGGCAGCCGCAGGGTCATCAGCCTCCTGTTTGGTCATTTCACCATCGTTTTGTTTTGTATTTTTTAGACGGTCTCATTATGTCGTTCAGGCTGGCCTTGAACTCACTATGTAGCCCAGGCTGGCCTTAGACTCTTGCCTCAGTCTTTGGAGTGCTGGGATTCCAGACGTGCCACCATACCTGGGCAACTTCACTGGCCTTAACAGGTGGCTTCTACCTCAGGGTCCAAGAAGGTTGCTTATGCTCTAGCCATTTTGCTGTATTCCAGCTAGCAGGAAGGAGTAAAGAAGGCAACAGCACTTCCTTGCTTCTCTCCCACTTGTTAGAACTTGTCTCAGTGACGTGGCGCTCTTTGCTGAACAGCAGGCTGAGGAATATAGTTTTTCTCTCAAGACCAGTGAAAAAGCTGCAGTTAACAAGTGAGTGCTAGTATTTGATAGCATGGCAGGTACTAGTCCTTCATTCTGGCCCCCGCTACTGGAGCTGCAAAAGTGTTCTGCAGCTTTCCTGGTGTCTGAGGCTCCCAGGACCCTTCTAGCAAGTTCCTTGTGTGCCCGAGAGCTGCTTCCTTGCCACGGACAGGAGGCTGCAGCTCCACCCCTGCTCATGTCCCCCTGGCATCTCTTGTAGGCGTGGTCAGACCAAAATCAACACAGAGGACCTCCCTGCCTGCGAGAGCTGCCCTGAGCACCAGGGGCCTGAAGACGGGCCTCGGAGGTCACCGTGATTCTAGACACAGTCATGTAATGAATCTTCCTTTTCCTGGGAGCAGTAGGGCCTAACAGGTTAAACTCATTTTAAAACCTGTAATAAGACAAGGGTGATTTTCTAAAAGGCTTTATTGAATAATCATTTTAAAATGAATTCCAGGGCCACGGATAGAGCTCAGTGGCACAAGCACCTGCCTGGCAAGTGCAAGGTCCTGAGTTTGATTCCCGGTACCAATAAATAAATAAATAAATAAAATGACTTCCAACCTGACAGAAGAATTGCAAGAATAGTACAATAAGCCTCTTCTCTCAGGTGCCCTGGTGGTCTGCCTTCTGCCACACAGGGTTTGTGATTTTCTGTGTCTGGCATGTTTCTGAACCCTCGGAATCAGCTGTGACATGGGACCCTCTCAGCCCTGAATCCTTGGGCTTGTATTTGCAATGGACAAGGACTTTTGCATGGTCAGTGTCTCCTTTGCAGAATCAAGTGATGTAACATTGCTGTGCTGATACAGTGTGCTGATTTGATTGCTCTTCGTCATGCTGTCAGGTGAAACCCCGATGTAACTGAGCCCACTAGAACAGCAAGGTTGAAGCAAACAGTGACATCTTTTATTTCCTTTATTTCACACCAGGTGTGGCCTGGACAGTTTCAGCAGGGGAGGAGGTCTCACCCAGGGAGATGGACAATTTTAAGTTTGTCGGGTTTGGTGCCGCTGGCAGGAAGGAGCTGGCGGGAAGTGCAGGATAATGGTTGTGGGTTTCCTGAAGCCTGGGAACCAACCTGGTAAACAGGGTTACTTTAGTCTCTCAGGTTGAGTGAGGGGCTTCCTTCTGGTACAGTAGTGCATCGGTGGGGCCCAATGTGGGGGACGTAATACATGTTCAGACCCCACTGGTTGTCCCAGTAATAAGCTGAAACCTTATTCTGAAGGTGGCAACTGCCGACATCATTATATCTCTTCTAAAAAGATAAAATGAGTGCCTGCCCAAAGAAGAGAAAAACAGTAGCAGCCACAAACCTGCTCAGGACTGTACCCCCCCCAGCAGTGGTTTTCCCCTGGGGCTGATCCTGGCTCCCAGGGATTGTCTGTCCGCATATCCAGAGTCACTCATGGTTACTGCCCTCCAGCAGTGCCCAGGGCCGTCCCATGACAGTTACCCATCCAGATGTGAATAGAGCTGAGGTCCCTAAGTAAATTGGGGGCCAGGATGGTGGCACGTGCCTGTAATCCTAGCTACTTGGAAGGCTGAGGCAGGAGGATGACAAATTTGAGCCCAGCCTATGCCAGTGTGACCCTGTCTCACACACAAAAAGGGAGAGGAGCTGAGGATATAGCTCAGAGCGTTCAGCCCAATACCAGAAAAAAAAATTGGGGAAGGACATTTCCTTCTTGCAACTGGAACATCTAGGGGCCTACAGTTCACCCCAGCCATTTGCCCCAAAAAATTAACTGGAGAATTATATGGTGTATTGATTCTGCTTCTTCCAGAGGAAAGGGAAGGCAGCCTGAGAGAGGTCTTTGTACACCCATGTTCGCAGCAGCTGGAGAAACCACCACTGTGCACGCAGGGGATTGGGCCATGGCTGTTCCTCTTGCTGGAAACTGGAACTAACCTACGTGTCCAGCAGGAGGGGATGGGGGAATGTGTGGTGTAATCACATCTTCAGCTTCGCTGGCTCTGAATGAACTGCCAGGAGCCGGCTCCTTTCTGACTTCACAGCGAGAGGTTCTGACTCATAGCTGAGGTTGAGCCGCCCGGATGAGATGGGTCTTGGGCGGGTTGCATCCACAGGAGGCTGCCCCGGAATGCCCCCTGCGGGGAAGAGAGGGCGAGGCCTCTGCTGAGTCACCTCAGGCTCCTGGCAACATGGTGAAAGGCTGGCACGTTTCTAACCTTTTGCCCCCAATTTACAAAGCTGGTAAAATACACCTTTCTATCATTGTTCAGTGTACAGTTTCAGAGGTTGTAAATAGATTTGTGACGTGCAGCTGTCACTACCACCATCCCCAGACCTCTCTGTACTACAGAACCAAAACTGTGCATTGAATAGTGACTGCCCTTCTGCCCGCGTGGGAGGCCCAAGCTGCCTCTTGTCTGCGATGTCACTGCAAGCCTGGCGAGGAGGGGGCTTCCAGGCTGTGCTGTTGTGAAAAAAACTGCCCTGGATGTGTGCACACAAATACCTCCTTGAGATCCTGTTTTCAGTTTTCTTGGCTATGGTCCCAGAAGGGGAACTGCTGAGTCATATGGTAATTCTGGGTATTTATTTGGTACTGGAGACTGAGCCCAAGGGTGCTGAACCACAGAACTAGAGCCCCAGACCTTTCTTACTCTTTTAAGACAAGGGCTTACTAATTTGCTCAGCTTGGGCCCAAACTCAGGATCCTCCTGCCTCAGCCTCTCAAGCACCAGTATTACAGGTGTGCAGCACTGTGGCTATGGCTTTGTGTTTAATTTTTTGGGGAACCCCATACCATTCTCCGCATGGTTCCACTGTTTTTCATTCTCGTCAAGAATGCACAGGGTTCTACTTCCTCTATACCTTCAACAACACTTCATTTTCTGCCAGATTTTTTTTTTTTAACTTTTGAGACACGTTCATTATGTAATGAAGGCTGGTCTTGAACTCACTGTGTGGCCCAGGCTGGCCTCGCACTCATGGTGATCCTCCTGCTTCAGCCTCCTCAATGCTGGGATTACAGGTTGTGCTACCTGGCCCAGCATATTTTCTTGACAAGGAGGTCATTGATAGTCAAGCCCTTCTTACAATCTCCAGCCTGGAGCCGGGCATGGTGGCACACGCCTGTAATCCCAACACTCGGGAGGCTGAGGCAGGAGGATCATTGTGAGTTTGAGGCCGGCCTGGGCTACAAAGTGAGCTCAAGTCCAGCCTGAACTGCATAGCGAGACCCTGTCTCAAAAAGACAAAAAAACCAAAAAGCAATCTTCAGCCTGTGTCAGTGCACTTTGTTAAGGGGAATGCGGATTCATAACTGAGTAACGGAAGGAGCTGTCAGACTCCTGCTCCCATGCCCAAAGGTTACACCTCAGCCTGGTGACAGTGAGCTCCAAGCACAAGGACATATTTGGGCCAGAGAAACTAGTTCTAAACCTGGCTGGATCCTGAGCTTGCTGTGTGCCCCCTCTAGCTCACGTCCCCTCTCTGGGTCCTACATTAGTCAGCGGTAAACCAGGTTTGACAAGTTAGTGCAGTCTTTGCAATTTATTTTTGTTTTCCTTTTGCAGCACCAGGGCCTGAACCCAGGGCTCTGGCACTGAGCTACGTAACCAGCACTTTAATTAAAAAAAATTTTGTTTTGAAACAAGATTTTGCTAAGTTGCTAAACTGTCCACCCAGGCTGGATTTATAATTGTGTGTTAGCCTTGCAGGTTGGTGGGATTGCAGGCATGCACCACCACACCTATCTGTGCAATTAAAAAAACATTTTTTTTTTGTTTTTGGCTTTTGCAATTCCATTTCTAGGAATCCATTCTCATAGCCCATGGACAAAAGGGTAAGGATGCAGCTGCAGTTTTCTTTGTGGAACAAGAGCTTCGAAACATCCATCTAGGCAGATTAAACCAACTGGCATAATCCTGCCCTGGGGCACTGGGTGGTATCAGGGATTCTCTGGTGACACCTGCTGGTACCAAATGGTACTGCAACTCGGCGAGGCGAGGGGAATTTCCAGAAGGAGCCCATCAGGTGGCTGTGGGTAGTTTCGGAAGCTACCAAGTAGAAGAGCTTTGGAAGGAGGCGGCCTGGGTGAAGAGGTTAAAGGCACAGACCTGGGACTGAATTGCAGCCACCACTTCCTGGCTAGGCAGATCTGGGAGTTTCTCAGAGCCTTAATTTTTGCTGTACTAAGTGAGGCTCTGCAGATAGATTCTGTTAATCTGATCATTCATGGAGCATGTAGGATGTCGCTGAGTGCCTGGGAATCATGAGGGGCTGTGGGGAGCAGGCCTGGAGTCTGCCCTCCCGGAGCTTCTGGTCCTGTGTGTGTGTGTGTGTGTGTGTGTGTGTGTGATGATAAACCTGTGTGTGTGTATGTGTGTGTGTGTGTGTGTGTGTGTGTGTGATGATAAACCAAAAACATGCATAGGAGATCAGTGTACGTGTGGAGGGCACTGAAAAGGTCAGTAGAAGAGCAGTGGAGTTTGTGCAGGTAGAGACCTATGGTGGATTGACAGCCGGTGGTCAGCTTGTAACAGATCTGAACTGAACCGACCTGGTGCTGGGTGTGCGAGGCCCACCTGAGGATTGTTGCCAGCTGCATAAGAGGCAGAACTGGAGAGGAAGAGGTAGGGCTCTTGGCCTCCAGTTGGGCTTGTGGGGGGCATTGCTACAGGCTCTGGGTCTTCAGCTGGACTCATGCAGGACATTGTTGTGGGATCCAGGCCCTCAGCTGAATTCTTTGGTCTCTAAGCTGTAGAGACCAGACTCTAGACTCTATACTAGACTAGACTCTTATACTCTCTTTTGTATATGATTCTTTGGGTGATTCTTATAAATATTCTTATAAAATGTGTCCTGTATTATATTGTTCCCCTTGCAAAAACCCCAAACCATGGCAAAGCCCTATTAGAAATAGGGTTCAGAGCCAGGTGTGGTGGTGCATGTCCATAATCCCAGCACTCAGGAGGCTGAGGCAGGAGGATCATTGTGAGTTTGAGACCAGCCTGGGCTACAAAGTAAGCTCGAGGCCAGCCTGAACTGCATAGGGAGACCCTGTCTCAAAAAAGACCAAAAAAAAAAAAAAAGAAAGTAGGGTTCAGAGCCAAGCTGTGTGTTAGAACACCTGCCCGGTATGAGTGAGGGCCTGGATCCAGTCTCTAGTATGGTTAAAAAACTCTCCCCAAACAAAACACCAGTGGACCCTGAAGTTCACATGCCGAATTCCTTACTCTCAGGAGTCAAGAGTGTGACTATTTGGAGGTCAGGACTTTACTGAGTTAATTAAAAATGAAGCTATCAGGATAGACTTTAATCCAATATGATGGGTCCTAGGAAGAGGAAATGGGGACAGAGGGGCGACCAGAGGCACAGGAAGAGGCGCCACCAGATGTGATCAGTGCCACTGAATCACACACTTAAAAGGTAAAAATGATAAATATTGCTGGAAGAAAGTTAACCCTCTTCCTACAAATTAGTAGAAGAAAAGTCAGAAAACGCCTTCCTGACCAAGATAAGGAATATTTTTTCTCCTTCAGTAGTGTGGATTGAGCCCAGAGCCTTTGCATCGAGCTCCATCCCCAAGCTTTCTTACTTTTTATTTTGAAACAGGGTCTCACTAAGTTGCTAAGTTGCGCAGGCTGGGCTTAAATTTGGGATCCTCCTGCCTCAGCCTCCCAGAGTGCTGGATTACTGGTGGTACCACCACCTCTAGCAAAAAGGGATTTCCTTAAGCCTGCTTTAAAAGCATAAGTGTTAACACAATTCAAAAACGGGCAAAGGGTTTAAACAGACATTTCTTTTAAAAAGATGCACAAGTGGCCAGCAAGATCATGAAAAGATGCTCAGTGTCACTGTCACCATGCCACACTCAGGAGGGCGGCAAATATTTAAAGAGAAGGAAAAACCCAGAAGGTGACAGGTGTTGGTGCAGGTATGGAAGCTGGGCCCGTGCACACTGCCTGCGGGAGTGTGAGTGGTGCTGTGTAAAGATTTAACCACGGAACCAGCCTGGGACTGAGCAACCTCACTTCTAAGCGCAAATCCCAAAACAGCGAGCACAGGGCTGCAGACGGGTGACAGCTGCTGGTGCAGTGGGTTCAGCAGCCAGGGTGGACACAGCAAGTCCCCTAGCAGGTCCGTGGGGACAACTGGGGTGCAGCGCCCATGCTGTGGGATATTCCCAGCCTGAGCAGGCAGCACACCGTTCATGCTGCAGGTCAGAGAACCCTGGGAAATGTGCCAGAAGCTGAAGACCAGTGGTGCCTGATTTCTCTCCGGGCATGGAGCCAGAGCAGCCAGGTTTGCAGGGGCAGAGCAGATCAGAGGCAGCCTGGGGCTGGGTGGTGACAGGGGCATCCCCCCCCCATCGGAGCATTGCAGGATGGGGTGGGGTGGGGCTGGGAGGTCCTGGGAGGTCCTGGGTGGTGCTGGTCACACACCCCACTGTGAGTGCCCTCCCTGCTACTGAACTAATACACCTACCAATGGCAGATTTTGTTACCTAAATTTTATCACAATAAAGAAACAACAGATGTGTTAAAGGAAAAAAAAACCGTTCTGACAATAAAAGTAAGATATTCTGGATAGTGAAGGAGACCGTGGACAAACTTAACAGACAGACGTCAGAGGGAGACAGCACCGCGGTGTCTACGATGCAAAAAAGAAACTCCTGCCGGGACACACAGAGAACTGTGAAAAGAAACCAAGAGGGCTGGGTGTGGTGGTGCATGGAGGCTGAGGCAGGAGGATTGCTGTGAGTTCAAGGCCAGCCTGGGCTACATAGCGAGACCCTGTCTCAAAACAAGCACAATCAAAGAAACAACAGAAGAGCCCGCGGCCGCAATGGAAAGGAGGCAGCGAATAAGCGCTATTTACAGAGGAGGAGAACGCGCAGAGGAAGGCGGGGGCGGCCGGACGCCTTAGTAGTAACAGGAAATGCGGACTACACCCGCGAGCTGCCATTTTACACCTCCTGGCCTGGTAAAGATTAGAAAGCTGGACGGCACCCAGATTTTGATTTCAAAATGCCATTCTCCAAGAAGAAGCTGGAGCAAGGGGAAGAAAATGTTGAGCCTGGAACAACGGGGCAGTGTGGGAGAAGCCAGCAGCCAGCCCAGAGCCGCCCCACCGGCCAGATCTGGGGCGACGGGGATCCAGCCGTAGGAAGGCAATGGGCTTGTCACCTGGGAAAGAAAATCCCCAGTCCATACTGTATAAATGCATAATGAATGCACATTTTAAAATATATCCATGGGTTTTCTGACATTCTTCTGTTCAGAGTGGAGTCTGATTCCCGTCCCGTGGGTAGGGGCGGCCTTGGTGACAATGCAAGGTGAAGTGGGCTGCGGCTAACACTGTCGTAACCTACTTTGTGCTGCCTCCTGCTGTCCCTCGGGGACTGTGCTTGGGGACGTGGTGTCCTGGCCAGGCGGACACAGAGCAGCCCCACCAGGAGCTCCTGCGGTGAGGGACAGAGCCCCTAGAAGTGGCGGTTTAGGATTGGTGTCCCAGCATCAAGCTGTCCCCCCATCTGGACGACACAGCCACAGATGGCTCCTGGGCACCGCCACATGGAAGCCACACTGGATTCCAGTGACAGCACGACAGCAAGGAAATTGCACGACTATTACCATATGTTGATGTCAAGAAAGGACTTTAGCTATATCACAGCCGGCAAATAAAATATGTATATTACTCACCTGTACCTTTCTGTTTGTTTGCAGTCCTGGGGATTGAACCAGGGCTTCTGCGTTGAGCTATATCCCCAGCCCATTTTTTATTCGGTCTTGCTGAATTCTTAGGCGAGGCTTGAATTTCCGATCCTCCTGCTTCAGCCTCTGAGTGCTGGGATTACATGGGATTACAGGTGTGTGCCACCACAGCTGGCTTTTTATTTTATTTGAGACAGAGTCTTGCTGTATAACTCAGTCTGGCCTCAAACTCAGGATTCTGCCTCAGCCTCCCAAATGCTGGGATTATGGGTGTATGCCACCATGCCTGGCGGTACTTGTATTTTTTTTAGCCACTGGAAAATTAAAAATTAAATGTGTGATTTGCATTGACAGCTCATGTTATGTTTCTAGGAGACTGTCCTCATCCAAGCCTGGCTGAGCCTTCTCAAAACTTTGGGTCCAGGGGACATCTAGATTGTCACCTTTTGAGAGTCTCTGAATCAAGCTGGTTCCAAATTCCTGGCCCACAACAATAGTGAGAAAATGGATCATTTGTGTGTGGGGGTCTCAGAGCAAAGGGTTTGCATTCACACACAAAACCCTTCATGGAAGTTACTCTTTCATGCCACAAGATAGCCCCAAGCATTTTTCAAGACACACCAAAAGACGAAAGGCGCAGAGACGGAGGGACAGGAGGAGAGGAAGTACAGAGAACTGAGATGCTCTGGGCATGCACCCACGCCCTGCGATGAGTGTAATCAGTACACACCCCTGACAGTAAAAACTTGCAGAAAATAACTAACCTCCCCCAAGACAACGGATGTCTGCCTCTGGGTGGGGGGTGAGGAAGAAGCCAGTGCCCAGGGGCGGAGACCCAGCTGCCCCTAGGGCTGGACCTATGTCTCTGGGCATCTCCACAGTGAGGGGTCGGGAGGAAGGGTGCCAGGGGTAGGGGACTCTGCGTGCCTGGCTTTCCAGACTTGAACAGTAAGGTGACCCTGGCCCTGGGGAAGGCGCAGCTGCAGAAGATGTGGGTGCTCCCCACCTGGCCCCCAGTCCACCCTGCATAGTTCTCTGTCCCCCCACACCCCAGCTGGGGACAGCAGAGGTGCTGGCATCACTCTTGGGCTTAAGCCTAAGAAGGCCCAGCAGCTCCCCTTTTGTCCCCAGCAACGCCAGCTAACAGGTAAGCAGTGCCCGCTGTGGAGGCCACGAGGAGTGACAGCAAGATCATGACAGAGGTGGCCCAGATAGGACACTGGGTGAGCCAACTTGGGCCACTGGAGGCCACAGGGAAAGGCACAAAGAGAGGCCATAGGTGCAGAGGCCACGCAGGGGACCCCAGAGCTAAGACAAGACGCACAACTGGCCAGCCACTGGCCTCTTGGGGGGCCCAGCTGAGGGGCTGCCCGCTGGTGTGAAGAAGTCACTGTGAAGCACCTGCCTGGCAAGCGCAAGGTCCTGAGTTCAATTCTTGATACAAAAAAAAAAAAAAAATGAAGTCACTGTGGACTTGCGAGCAGCTGCCAGTAGCAGGGCAGAAACAGAGGTTCTCCCTGTGCCCTGTGCAAGTTCCTGACCCACAGCATCAAGGGCAAATGGTGGTGGTCTTGTAGCAGAAGGTGCCTGGCCCCCCAGCCAGTACACTTCAGTTTGTCAGCTGCCCAGATAATAGTTCCTGTTCCAGACCTGGTTGCTCCTGTCTCTTAGAAATGGCTGGTCACGGTGATGTAGAGCTGGTTACTGTGACGCACATTGTATAAACCAATCCCCAACTGACAAGTCCTCCTGCCTCTGCACTTCCTGCGTGCTTATCTGACATAAGCCCTAGAGCACCAGAGATCAGGGCCTGATGTTGTGGGAATGATCCTGATCAGTGCCTATGGATGTAAATAAATCTGCCTCCAAATCCTGGGTGTCTTTTCAGTGTTTTTGCTTTCCATTGCAGTCTTAGGCTCCTAAGTTTTGGGGTACGTGTTACACCAGAGCCCCCAGCCTAGGTTGGTTTCCTGGGCCTCTGCTCCCAGGGTCCTTATGTCCTCAGATAGACCCCAGCAGGTCTCCAGAGTTCTGCCTGTGAGGGGCCCACATACCTCATATCCTGTCTGGAGCTCTTGCTAGATGTGTGTCGTTGCTAGCCGCCAGAGATGACTACATTGAGTTAAACTGCAACAAACAATTTTGCTCCTCAGCCGCCCCAGCTGGGGTTCAAGTGCTCATCGGCCCGTGTAGCTGCTGGGAACAGAGACCTCTTCTGTCATTCCCAGAGGGTCAGCACACAGTGCTGTGTCTCTGGTCTTGCTCTTCTGTCCAGATGGCCAGTGATGTGACAGACAAGTGCTGGTGGGCACCCACGGTCTCTGTGGGAGTGTGGGTATCTTTGTTGTATGAATGCCTGGCCTTTCTAGGCCTATCCGTGGTCCCCATTTGGACACCTATGGCCAAATACAGTGGAGGTTTGCTTGGCCGAGACAGGCGTGGGGTTGCCTGATCCCCCCCACCCTGCCCTCACCATGTGCTGCTTGCCTTCTGAAGAAGTTTGAGCCGGCAGTGAAGGGTTTTGACAAATAGGGTGCTCCCAGGAGCTGCTCTCCCAGGCCCTCTTTCCCGTGCCGAGGACTGTGACACCTGGTCACACAGCTTGCTTGAAGATGGACCTTGCCCTTTTCAGATGGTAGCAAAACCACAGAGCATAAAGTTCACCATATGACCTGTGTACATGCCGAGCTCAGTGGAATGAAGGACATTCATATCAGACTGCTGTCACCACTGGGAGGACATCTCCTAGGTAAACCAGTTTCCATACCGCTTCTGGGAAGAGACCTCCTCTTCAAGTTAGAAGTGACTGACTCCTTTGCACCAAGTCAGTCAGCCTCCTTTGTAATTTAATCCTGTGCTTTCAAATCTGACTGTTTCCTGAGAGGAAGATAATGCCTGCATTAACCTGAGACAGATAACCATAATCCTGAAGTTCTGAAAACTCTCCTCCCAGAAGTATGAACTAAAGACTTGCTTCTGGACCTGGCCATCAACCATGTTGCCTCATCTTCATCTCCATTGCTGTCAGATGTCACAGGAAATACAAACAGACATCCAGCCACATCTCAGCCTGATAGACTGTTAATCGCCTTGGGCAAGATCTCTGTACTGTCAACAATGCAGCTCCTGCCTGTAAAGTCAGTTTAAGATCACTGAACAGCCAGTGCTGCCTCGATTGCCCTCTATATACATTGCCTCAGTCTTCTGCCACCCACAGCCTGCTGGTACACCTGCCCAGACACAAAGAATGCCTTTTTCTGCCTTTGGTTGGCTCTTGTTAGCCAGCTCTTCTTTGCCTTTAAATGGAAAGGCCCCAGTTCTGGACTCAGAAGCCAACTGACCTGGATTCAACATACCAGAGGTTTGAAAACTTGTTTACCCTCTTTAGAGACACCCTCACAGATGATCAAAACACTTCTGATTGATGATACCCAAGATGCCTGCTGAAAAGGCATCAAAGCTCTGCTACAAAATGTGGCAAAAACTGGTTACAAAAAAGCTCCCCAAGTTTCTTGGAGCTACTGGTTTCTATAAAATCTGGATCCTTAAGTTCATAAAAACAATGATGCTTACTCAGACTGTCAGACCCTGGGAGTGCCCAGTGGCCTACCTATACAAATACTTGGATCCAGTCACTAAGGGTCACCCCCTTTGCCTCCTCCCTCTAACAGCCACTGTTCTTCTGATCAAGAAAGCTGACAAGCTCACCTTAGACCAAGACCTAACTCTCCAGGTGCCACATGCTGTACTGAGATGAACTGTTCTAAAAAGTGGATCCTCTGACAGATGCTCAATACACCCTGCTTACCAATGGAAGTAACTCTGTTAGGAATGAAGTTTCATAGGATAGATATACCATGGTCAACTTGGACAAAACTATTTTGGGCAAAACTCTCCTGCAGGGATGATCTGCACAGCAAACTGTTTCCTGCTGTTGTCTGGAAACCTACCACCAATGACTCAAAATAATCCAGTCCAGAAGCCTAAGCCCATTTCTGGGGGATCTGATTGACTGAAACATCAACTCCAGCCACCAGATCTGACCCCACTGTATGTTCTGCAAGCTCAAGCTACCGCACTGGAACCTGTACCCCTGCAGCCAGCTCAGACTACCATCTGTGTCACTGGCCCCGACCTCCCATCCCTTACCTGTACTGAAAAGACAATAAAAGTTTGTAGGGTCCTGCTGTAAAAAATCCTTCCTAGATATGACCTACCCTTCATCATTGGCAGTGATCTTGGATGGGCTTGCATTTATAGCAGAGGTAACTAAAAAACTGGATTAAATAAAAAACTAGATACAGCATACAGGCCACAAAGCTCTAGAAAAGTTAAATAAAACAGCTTGTAACCAGTTAAAAGATGTTATATCTGTAGATATTCCTGCACACACCCATAACCCAGGTACATCTTAACTACCTCTACAAGTTTCAGAAATCCAGCCTTAGATCCACTGAAAAACTTACCTGGACCAGACAGCTTTACTATGAAGAGACAACAGACTCAAAGCCCTGCTCTGGTCACTCTGGATGCTGGCCAGTCCGTGCACCACTGAAGCCTGAAGACACTTGTCACAGGATTGCTCCATACCTATTCCCCTTGACTTTTGTGACTTTCAGGCTGCTTACTCCAGTCCTTGATTCCCTGCCCCTTTGTAGCTGTGGTTTTTTGCCTTAAACTCTCTGGATGGTTGCCCCAAGAGAATAGAACAATCAATCAAACACTTGAGCAAGATTTGATGAGCATCCAAGGCACATTAGACACTTTCCTAGATCAGATGAACTCCCTCACTACCTTGCCAGAGTAATGTTACAGAACAGACAGGCCAGAATAATGTCTTTTCCTAAAAAGAATTTAGGAAAAAACTCTATCATAAGATGATCTTGGGGAGCTTGTCTAGGGTATATCCTAGGATCACTGACTGCTTCTAGTTGGGCCTTTTCTCAGAAGACCATATGTAATATACCCAGCAAAGATTTGCCTGAGAAACTAAGAGTGGGAGGAAATGTAACAGAAAATACCACCCAGTATACTTCTGTTTCCTAGTTGCCCAGGTAATAGTTCCTGTTCCAGTTCTGGTTGCTTCTGGTCTCTTAGAAATAGCCGGTCACTGTGATGCAGAGCTGGTCACTATGATGCATATTGGGTAAACCAATCCCCAATTGACAAGTCGTTCTGCCTCTGTACTTCCTGCTTGCTTATCCCCCCTATAAGCCCTAGACCACCAGAGATCAGGGCCAGACATTTTGGGGATGATCCCAATCAGTGCCTGTTGACATAAAATAAATCTGCCTCCAAATCCTGGGTGTCATTTGGTGTTTCTGCTTGCTGCAGCATTCTGTTTTGGAAAATGTCCTGTATGCAGCTGAGAAGAATGTTTATTCTGATGTTGTTGGGTGGAATACTCTGTAGACATCTACTAAGAACATTTATTCAAAAGTTTGTTTCAGTTCTAATATTTCATTGTTGATTTTTGTCTAGTTGATCTGTCTTTTTGTGACAGTGGGGTATTGAAATCCCCCAATACAATGGTATTAATGCTTATTTGATTTTTCATGTCCATTAATATTTGTTTTATATAGTTGGGGTGCTGGTATTTGGTGCACATATATTTATGATTGTTATCTCTTACTCTTGGATTGTTTCCTTTACAAGGAGATAATGACTTTCTTTGTCTCTCTTAATCAGTCTTGGCTTAAAATCCATTTTTTTTTGGTACCAGGAATCAAATGAAATCCACTTTGTCTGCAAATGGGATAGCTAGCACTCCTGCTTCTTTCTGGATTCCTGTCTTATGGAGTATTGTTTTCCATTCTTTAACTTCAGTCTCTGAGTTTCTTTTTGAATTAAATGTGTTTCTTTTATGCAGTAGATTGTTAGGTCTTGCTTCTGGATCCATTCTGCCAATCTCTTTCTTTTGATCGGTGAATGGCAACCATTAACATTGATGGTTCTAACTGATATGTATTGACTTATCTTTTTCATGTTGTTTTCCTGTTTTGGGGGGTCCCTTTTTTCCCCTCTGCTCTGTTTAATTGTTTGCCTTGCCTGGTGGATTCCTTCTGTTGCAGTTCATTGAGTTGTAGTCTCTTGTTATCTCTTTATAGAATGTCCTTCAGAACATTTTGGAGTACGGGTTTGGTGTTCATGAAGCTCCTCAGATGTTGTTTGTTGTGAAAGTATCTTATTTCTCCATCACTTTTGAAGATAGTTTTGCAGGGTATATCAGTTTGTGTTGCAGGTTGTTTTCTTTTAGGACTTGAAAAACTTCACTCCAAGCCCTGCTTGACTTAGGGTGTGTTGAGAAGTCAGCTGTGATCCTAATGGCTTTCTTTTATAGGTGATTTGTTTCTTTTCTCGAACAGCTTCTAATATTTTGTTCTTGTGTTCAATTTATGGAATCAATCTTGACTATTATATGCCTTGTTATAGACTTTTTTGATCATGGCTAATTGGAGTTCTATATGCTTCGCTTACTGTTTGTCAAGTTCTTTTTCCCTGCCAGGAACATTTTCTGCCATGAGGTCTGTGAACACGTTTTTAAATAACATTTGTGTTGTCTCTTGCTTTTTCACTGACTCCAATCCATCTTATATTATTCTGCTTTGTATCATATAGCAGCTGCTGAATTGATTGCTCGTAGTCCCTATTTTTAAGAAATCTTTCTTTTCATGATCACTAACTACGAGCCTGTTTTCTATGTCCTCACATATTGGTTTATTCTGCTGTGGATACTTTTGATGAACTTTTTAGTCTTCTGGATATCTGCTTTAATCTGTTTTACAGATTCCATTTCTTTCCTATGTTGGAAATTCATGGTTTCCATCATTTTCCTAAGCTCCTCTATTTTATTCAATCTGTATCTGCACTAGAGTCACTAAGCATGTTTTGCATTGTGGTCACCATCTCATTAGTTACCTGAGAAATTATTTCTGATTTGATTTTTTTCTAGAGCCTTTGTTCATTTGCTTTGTTGTTACCACTTCATAGAGGCCAGGGGGGTAGTTTTTGGATTGTCCCACCTCACTACCCCTGGGCTTGCCTTTGGTGAACTGGTTACCTGGGGTTGCATCTTGTTTAAGTGTCTTTTCTCCCTCTCTCTCTCTCTTGGTTTAATTCCTGGGTTGATGCTTGTAAATTGCCTGTGGTGAGTGGCTTTATTGCTAGTAAGTAGAAGCCTTAGAAATGACTACTTCTCAGAGGTCTCTTCCAGGTGTATCTGGGTTTTGGGTTTTGAGTCTGTTGCAAGATCCTATCTCTTCAGATAGGAAGTGAAACCCTCGGAAAGTCTAAGCAGAACCTCCTCTGGAGGAGGGGATCGCAGATCTGACATGGCGCAGTTGGAGGGAGACGAGATAGGGAGGAGGTTGCCGCTCCAAGCACACCCCTGGCCATGCCCTCATCTTGGCATTCGTAGCTTCAGCTTCAGAGACCCATTGCCCAGCTTCAAGGGGTGGGGAACGGTAATGCTGGAGCCACATGGTCTGGACCCGCCCCCACCCATAGCACGACGACAGGGTGGAGCCGGGCGGTCCGCTGTGAGCATATGTGCTTTCCCACCTCCAACCATGGCAGTTTGTATACACCCCTGTATGTTATAGTATAGTCTGAGACAGCTATATCTCTTCCCAAGGTGACAGTCCAAGGATATAGATAAACCCAGGAGTACAGTTATTATCACAGGGAAGATAACTGATTGAGTGGTAGGGCAGCGGAGATGAGGGAGGAGAAAAAACGAACTGATCAAAAGGGCCATCATCTGTGTAACCTGAGTAACAAAGATGAAGGTAACATTATGTAGGACAGCATCCAGAGCTAATTCCCTTCTATGTTCTCT
>PVLD010018269.1:0-39480 GCA_004027595.1 Dinomys branickii | reverse complement strand
TTTTTTTTTTTTTTTTTTTTTTTTGTTTTTTTTTTTTTGTTTTTTTTTTTTTTTTTTTTTTTTCTGTTGTTGAGAGGATCAACTGTCTGACTAAATTTGCATGTCTGTATACGGGTCCATACATCTACAATTCGAAGATATCAATGGATAAAACAACAACTACTGTTGAGACCATATCACCTTGTCTATAGATTAGTTGTGATTGTACTATTTTCTATGATAATGGGTGTCTGTTTGTCAATATGTTTTTGTACTTTTATGTTTCTAAAAAAAAAAAAAAAAAAAACAGCATGACAGTGGCTCGAAGATAGATACAAACAACAGAATAGAATTGAGAGCACATAAACAAACCTTCACATCCATGACCATGTGATACTAGACACATGTGCAAGATGGTAAGAAGAAAGTAGTCTTTTCAATAAGTAAAGCAGCAAGACTAGATATCCACTTTCAAAATAATGAAGTCAGACCCCCCACATCATACACAAAAATTAACTTACCATGGATGAAAAGTATACTTTTAAGAGGCAAAGCTGCAAAACTCTTAGAAGAAAACAACTGAAAATCTGCAGAACACTGCATTAAATCTTAGTTTCTTACCTACAACAATGATGACAAAGACAATAAATGAGAAAGCAGATAAATTGGATTCACTGAAATTAAGATCTTTGTGCATCAAAAGACACACTCAAGAGAGGAAAAAAGGCAATGTACAATGGGAAAAATTATTTGCAAATCATTTAACTGAGTAGTTTAATATCAAAACTTTTTTTTGTCTTTTTGAGACAGGGTCTCCCTATGCAGTTCAGGCTGGCCTTGAGCTTGCTTTGTAGCCCAGGCTGGCCTCAAACTTGCAGTGATCATCCTGCCTCAGCCTTCCGAGTGCTGGGATTATAGGCATACAGCACCATACCTGGCTAACATCAAAACATTTAAGGAATACTATTATTCAACAGCAAAAGTAAAACAACTGTATTAAAGAGTTGCGTAAGCATTTCCAAAATGAAGAAACAGAAACAGAGAGGAAACATGAAAATATCCTCAACACTATTAGGAAAACACACATGAAAACAGAAGTGAGCTGTCACTTTGACTGTAACTAGGACACTTATAGTAAACAAAGATGGGAAATTAACAAGTGCTAATGTGGATGCAGGTAAATAAGAACCCTTGGCCCTTGTGAGTGGCAATGTGTAAGCACACAGCTGCTGTGGAAGGGAGTTTAGTAGTTCTCCCCAAATTTAAATACAGGGCTATTATTTGACCCAGCAACGTTACCTGCTGATACATACCCAATAGAACTGAAGATGGAAGTCAGAGTATATGATTACACATCCGTGTTCATTAGAAAGTGACTCACAACAGCAAAAACCAGACAAAACTCGAGGGTCCACCAATGCAAGACCACACAAACACATTCTGCGGCACCACTCAGTGAAATATTATTTATCTCTAGGAGGAAATAAAGCACAGATGCGTACTGCAGCATGGATGCAGTTTGAAAACAGTTTGCCGAATGAAGTATGTAAGACACAAAAGGATAAATACTGCAAAGTTCCTGAACAGGCAACTGTAGCGACAAAAGGTGGGTTAGGCATTACTTTCTAGAGAGAAGGGGAAGGAAGAGGAGCTGGAAATTTCTGCTTCGTGAGAACAGCATTTCTGTTTTGGGTGATGAAAACTTTGGGAAACAAATGACAGTAATAATTATGAAAAATGTGAATATAACTAATATCATTTATTTATATACTTAAATTGTTATCATGTACATAATGGATATATATATATATATATATAATATATATATATATATATAGGATTTGGTAAAATAAGAAAAAAAGTGGTCCCCTAGAGAAGCACAAAAATCCTTTGCAACAGACGCTCCTAAAGCAACTCCTCCAATTATGGAAAGTTAGGTCTGTCATATGACATGTTTAAAGGAAAAGGAATATAATACTGACATCAAAACCCTTAGAAGTCAGTGTTTTATAAAGCTGTCGAAGAGGTAGCAAATCAAAGAAATATTTATTCATGCAGTGTAATAGCAACAATAGCAATATATCCCTAAAACCCTTTCCTGGGGATCTCTGCCCCCAGGGGCCAGTGGGAGCCCTGAGCTGGAGTTACATTGCACTCCAGCCTCTCCACGTGTCCCACAAAGGTCCGCAAATCAGTCCTGCTGTCCTTGTCAGCTCCTTCCAATGCACTTCCTTACATTTGGCTTAACCCGCAGTTGTGAGTGCTTGAATGGCTTGGGTAAGATGCTGTGCTTACTCACAGTTCACTGTGAGTTGCGTGCTTGTTGATCGAGGATTCTACAAGTGAGGCCAATAGCCCAACTCATTCTGCAAGTCAGGGATTTGTGTTCACACCTTACACATGTGAACTCCCACCTGCTACAGAACTAGCAGAGTGCTGCCATTGGGTTCCTTATATGCTCTTTTCCTAGGACATTGAGGAGACAATACGTGAAGCTCCTTCAGCATATGATCATGTGGCACAGCTTCCAGAGAGGAAGAATAAGAAAGACATCCCTTGGAGGAAAACACCTTTCAAGATGAAAAAGTGGACAAGGAAGCACGATACCAATAAAAACTGTGAGCCACAAACAAATAGTGGTGATTCTTTGTGTCCTGTCTTTGAGAAAGGACTTCACATGGCTTATATAAATGCACAGAAAAAGCTACAAGAAAAATAATCTGGGAGAAGCACGGCACAGGGAGGGGGAAAAAATCTATCGAGTGGAGTAATAGGCAAAATGTACACCAAATGCTCCTGACGTATACTTGATTCTAAGCTTTCCAGCAGAATGCTCTGACATGGAGAGAGCTATGAAGTTTGCAATCTCACTGCATGACAGCATATGCCAGTGGTGGTGAGCCTGTGGCTTGCATACTGTGGCAGGCATGCAGAGTCCTCTCTGTCAGCACATGAGCCAAGCTGCCCTAGCATTGCCCTAGCACCTAAGCATGTGTTTTATTGCAGTGTTGGCACTTTGACATAGAGAAATGAGTTTGGGGTTGTGGTTTGAGCACTCAGTCTCTGAATGGTTCACCATTACTGATGTAGGGCATATACCTGATGATGAAAGTATCTCTTGCATTAGAAGATGGTGATAAGACCAAATTTTCATTGTGTTGACTCCCCTCTCCAGGTATAATTTAAATGATATTTCTTGCAGTAACATGCTCTTCAGCTGGCAGCCAGGGTCTTGTGTGAAATCCAGCACATCAGCTGTGACTTCCTCCTGTCCATCCTATCCAAGAGAACACATTAGGGTGATCAGTGAGTGTGACAGATGTTGTGCAATTAATATCCCATTCTAAAACCTAAATTTGAATATTGATAAAATTAAGAAACAGCCTGGAGTGGTGCCACACACCTGTAATCCCAGTGCTCTGAGAGGATGGGGTGGAAGAATTGAAGGTTTGAGCTCAGCCTAGGCAACTCAAGGATTTAGTGAGATACTATTTCCAAAAAAAAAAGGACTGGTAATATAACTCAGTGAGAAGGTCCGCATTCAATCACCCTCAGTGAGAAGGTCCTGCAGAAGCACACCTGTGGAGACTGTTAAGTTATATAAAATCTGATCACATACAAATTATCAAATGCTCAATCATTTTGCAAAATAGATATTTTTTAAAAGTTAGTCACTGACCTTCTTTGTATTACGTAGAGAAAATGTAGTAGAATCTTCACCTTCTGTGCCTCCTACACCATTCCCATTACTCCAGATGGAGAACTATTTTCTGCTGCTTTGTAGACCTGGATTGCATCTGGTGGCTTCTTACACAGTGGTGCTCTGCAGCATCCGTCACTGCCTCAGTTATGGTCCAGAACTTTGAAAGCGCTGAAAACTCACTTAAAAGTAATATAATATTTGACCAGCAGATGGCAGGCTACACTCAATTTTGTATAACGTGCCTCCAGCTTTCAAATATTTTATATGAAGATATAGAGAAAGGAAATTTGGATTCAGGCAAATAGCCAGAAATCTAAAAATCCAGAGAAACATAAGAAGCACTTACCATTGCATCCCCAGAGGCAGTTTACCATTAAGTTGTCATAGGTTGGTTCCTGGACAGATTGAATTTAGTGGTGGGATGCAGAAGCACGAGGGAGGTATATGGGACTGGGTTGGTAGGATTTAAAGTATGTTCTTACCTGCTGAAGAGAAAGGTTAAAACAAAGCTTGGCAGATTCTCAGAACCTCAGCTGAGTGAACTGGTCTTGAGTGTCAGCTAAACTTAGGCAGAAAGGCAGCAACTCTGAGTCTTCATGGTGGAGGCAAGGGAGGGCTGAAGGACAGGCAGGAAAGGCTGGAGCAGTGGCCTTGCATTTGCTGACGTGATGAGGTACGCATGGTGAGGAGGATGTTGGTATGAATACAGGACAGGCTAGTGTGGGCAACGGGGCACCTGGGCAGGAAGCACTTCTGTCCCGACAGCTAGACAGAGCTGGAGAGGAGGTCTGCAGCTCTGTGAATTTCCCAGGCAGAACAAATAATAACCACCCCTTTCAATGACACAGTCACGCACCTTTACCCAGTCATGCAGAGTCTCTGATGGCCCAGCGTTAGTCAGCTTTCTGTCCCTGTAAGAAAATACCTGAGAGAATTAACTTAAAAAGAGAAAAGTCTGATTTTGTTTTAGGGTTGCAGAGGGTTCAGTCTGTGGTTAGTTGGCTGTACTGCTTTCAGACTCGTGGTGGGTCAGGACATCATCGTGGGTTCTGACACAGCTCACCTCACGCTGGCATATAAGCAAAAAAGCAGAAGAAGAGGCATTGGAGCCCTGATGTCCTTTTGTAGATGCATTCCCAATGACCTGGCTTCATCCCAGCAGGTCCCAGTGGCACCATGGGTTGGGGCCAAGTCATTGACATGGATCGTTGGGGTACACTGAAGATCAGGACAACAGCAGTCCCTCCAAATCCCTGTCAAAACAGGACTCCTGAAGTGACCTTGATTGGAGCCAAGTGCTCTTTAGCACCCTTTCTTCCTGTGTATAAACCTCTCTTACAAGCAGGTAGCCTACAGAAAGTGGATGGATTTTGCAAACCGTGCTGTCCTTTATTTTGTGGCCTGAAAGCTGGACTTTGTTGGTGACTTTTCTGCCCACTGGGTGGATCTCCTGACACTATTGCTGACCTGAACCGTGTCTGAACTTGATCGCTTGTTGGAAGCTATTCTGGATGACCCCCAAACCAGACTTTTATGCTTTCAGTAAAGGGAGAAAGTTGACTCAGCGATTGTAGGTATGACTTTCAGCTGTTGAGCTACTTCAGTGACATAAGAAATACCTGAAATTACCAGAAGACTAAAGTGTTAGGGAATTATAAGATTCCAGCAGTTTGATTCAATAATGGTATTTTAGATTTCCCTTAGTTCCATGAATGAATTTTACTCATAGTACCTACTTCTTTTTCATTTTACTTCAAGTTCTTTATACTGTATTATATCATTCAAGTGCATAAAATTTTGATTCAGTAACAGTTCCCAAGCTAAATTTAGTAGCTAATGTAATTTGTTCTCCTCCTCTTTCAAAGTTTGCTATTTAAGTGACCCAAATTGACCATTCTGAAAAATATATTACACTTATGTTTGTGCTCTTTGAACTCATTAATGCAATGAAGTCCTCACATCATGGGCTTTGTTACTGCCAGTACTTACCTCCCAGAGTCCTTATATTCTAGTATAATGAGTATCTTTTAGGTAGAAAAACAAATCCTGTATTATCTATAGCTGTGATAAGTAATTTTGTTCTCTCTTCAATTAAATTTGAAACAGAAAAAAAACCAAAGACATGAAATACAAAAGTCTTGAACCTTTCAGGGACTCAACACAGCATATTGATGCCACTTACAGAAGCCAACAGATTTTATAGATTGTGCTGCAAGTATAATGGTAAATTTTTAATATTTTTGTGATTATCAGACCATGATAGTCATAAAAATTTAAGTTGCCAAGCCCAGGCACCATAACTGATAAGCGTTCCAGCTGCTGCACCCTGAAGCCTGTTGCCACTTTTTTATGGAGATCACAGTACTCGGGTTCCCCTATTCAGAGACAGCATAAAAACACTCATAGGAAGAGCTGTCCCTGGGAGAGGGGTCACTTTGGCTTAATGGGTGACTTTAGCTGAAGCCTCTGCAGTAGCTTTGCCAGAACCCTCCTTGGATATTTTGTGCAATTTGGAATGTTACCAACCAGTCTCGTCTTTTCCATCGGTTGCCCTCACTCTGGGTGGACACGCATCACCCTGTGATGGTTCTCCTGGCCTACCCAGTTCCTTCATCCTCTCAAAAGCTTTCCTTCTAATAGATTCCTTGTACATTGAATTCCATGTCAGCACCTGCTTCTCTAGGACCCAGGCTAGCACACTTACCCATCAATGGAATAATTTTCAAATTTTCACGTCTGTATGGTCTCAAACAATAGTACCTTCCACATTGCTCTCCAATAACTCTTTAGTGATATCCTGTAATTATGAAAGTATCACATGTTTATTAAACAGCATACATACAGTATTAGAAGTCCCCTTGGGCAAATAATATAGGTAGCCTTGAAATGTGCTTTCTTGGACTGCATGTAATCATCAACAACACAGTGTTAACACATCAGTGAAGGTATGGATAATAGAATAGTTGATTTATAGCAAAACTATATAACTAGGTTATATATGACAGGCAACCTGACACCACTCCTGTCAGTGGTCAAGGGTTCGGATTAACTGTGGTAGTCGCGGGTCCTACGGCTCATTAAGCATTATCACGTAGAGACATGAACTTTAATTAGGGCTATGACAAACTCATGAACAGTGATTAAGACAAAGATGATAAAAATAATTAAGATTGCTGGAAGGCTAATGGAAGAAAAACAAAAACAAAAACAAAACACAATCCTTTATGCTTAGGGGCTGGGGATATAGCTCAGTGGAATAAGCTCCTGCCTAGCAAGCACAGGGTCCTGAGTTCAATCCCCAGTACCGCAAAAAAAAAAAAAAAAAAAAAAAAAAAAAAATCCTTTGTGCTTGGTATACTTTTGTGTTCTTTCTGTCTTTTTTTTTTTTTTCCTTTTTCTGGTTTTGAGACTTTAAAGACAGTGGAAAATGATTTGTGTCCCAAAAATCTGTCCTACCCTATCATTCCTGAGGAAACACATTGAAAGTCCACTCACACAAATCATTAGAAAAATAAACTGTTACATTCACGCCGTGGAATGGAGAAAAGTAGACATGAAGTCAAATTTCTTTATATGGAAAGATTTTGATGCTGTGTTATCAAATTAATTTCTTAAACTGAGGAAGAAGCCTGGAAAGATTCATACCACAATGCTAAACTTGACATGTGAAACAACTGATATTTTGGGTGTTGTTTCATCTTTTTTTTTTTTTTTGGTTAGTTTCTTAAATAATGAAAAATGGGACTATTTCACTGCTATCCTGAGATAAGACATCTCTTTGGGGGTATTGATATTAAAGTAGAAAACCCATCCCATGGACTCCACTGATCAGAAGAATGTGGCCTGATTCCTTACCAATTAAGAGACAAAGCTAGCAATTAACATTTTGGTGAGTGTGTTTATCAAAGGGTGTAATACGTCTTTCAGAGTGTAATACTTCTCAAAAATATTTCCCCTTTAGGATGTACCATCAGTGTTAGTGTAGACCAGACTAATCAGAAGCATTTCTAGCGTGACAAATGAGCATTCCCTTTCAACACCCAGATCTGCGTTGTAATATCATCAGTGCACGATGGCCTTGTAAATTAAAACAGTTGACTCTGGGGAGCAGCTCTTTCCAACTCGGTGTGTGAGACATCGGACAAGTCCTCATGCGACCTTGCCTCAGTGAGGTAGACTATGACTTGTCAAGTATTTTTCAGTATTTATTTCATCATCACTTTTGGCTTTTGCACTGGTAATAGCAGCAGGTGGAGACACATGGCCACAATGTGCCTTTTTACCCAGGAAACAGTTCCTCCAAACAGTAGCATCCTTTAGCTAGTACAAGATAAGGAATTTATTGTGAGAATGCAATAGAAAATTATAGACATTCCAGCACAGAAATCAAACATGTGGTTAGATCAGAAAGTGTGATTTTGAACTGGAAAGTAAGAACTAATCCTGACAACATAAGTTTTCATGTATCTTAAGAGAAGGCTTGTGTAGAGAAATCCGCTGGTTTCTTGATACACTCTGATTCCTCTGATTCTCTAGCTAATCATTTATACTATTATTTTTGGTACTGTTATAGGCAGCTGAGTTAGATAGAAATATAGGCAGGCAGACAGGGCCAGGCCCTCCAAGGAGCCAACATGAAAGGTATGTATTTGCTGTGGGCAAGACCTCAACACAAAGGACTAAACAAATGCACCCACACACCTCCCTAGGGATGGACAGCAGGGATTGATACTCTAAATAGGTAGCCATCGCCTTGAAGAGTCCCGGAATGACTGCTTATAGCAAAAGCGCTTCTGTATATCCATGCCTGCTTGCTGCAAGACTCGCTTCCCTATTTGATCCCAATTTAATCAATGTTACTGGAACAATTCTTATTGGCTGACCATAGTTTTGCCCATTTTCCCTTCCTTGGACCCACCTCGCCTCATGGTTTTGCTCTATAAAAGTCCCTAGAAAAGACAGGGTCTTGGGTCACCCACTCGGGCCCCCCTTCTGTCCCTCTCTTGGACAGAAGCTTTCTTTCCCTCAATAAATATATTCTGCTCTTAACCTGCATTCTTCCTAAAAGTCATTCTTTGATTTTAGAGAACATGAATTTGTCCCAGATATCGTTCAGGTTTGGATTTTTTATTTTCCTGTATCAATACTTTAGAAAATTGAGGAGATAGCATAGGCTTTTCCTACTAATCAAGAAGTCTATCTATCATCTGTCTGTCTGTCTGTCTGTCTGTCTACATAATCTATATGTCTAGCTCCATCACTTACCTATCTACCTACCTACCTATCAATCCATCTGTTTAGCTATAGATGGTATTCCCTCAAGTCTTCAATTATGCAGCTGCCTGGGGGTTGAAAGCATGGATAACGTAGCTGGTGCCTTACCAATGAAAGGAACAAGTTCACCGAAGGGAGACTCTTGTGCCAAGCTCACATTTATAAAATTAGGGAGGAGAGAGATTTGGAGAATCAGCACTTTGCCAGTTCAAACAGTCCACAGTTTGATGGACAAAATAGTCAAGAATTTTCCATGTTGGGCATATTCCTTGGACCAATGATGCTACTTAACCAAAATTATCCCAAAGAACTAATTAAGGATGTGGACAGACACTTAGCTCCCTAGATGTTTATCCTGTTATTCAGTATATTTACTTAAACAACCTAAATACTAGACAGCATAAGGGTTTGTTGAGTGACATATATCACGCAACTCAACACAGTCATTCTGAAAGAGGCACTGTCAGCTTTGCTGACATGAGGACTAATCTCAGTAAAGAGCTGGGAGAAGGACGAAAGCTTCAAACAATGCACAATAGGCTCTGAACTTTATTTTTTTTTGAATCACTATATAAATGCACAAGAAACACCTGAAGAATTACATGCCAGAAAGTAACAGTGATTATTTATGTGTCATTATGAGTGGCATTAAGTAGAATCTTAGTTACATTCTTTTGATTCTGTGCATTTATTTAGTGCTTACAGAGAGTACATGTTTATTGTGGTATTAAAAAAGCAATGAAATTGTGGGGGTATTTTTGCAAAAGAGCATGCCTCCAGTTAAGCAGTTTTACCTTGGTCCATAAAGTATTGCAAAATGTGTTTTTCCTGATTAAAAAATCCCAAGAACTTCAGTTCTTCTTTCCATATGCTTATCCTTATCTCCTCTCTCATGTATTTAGGTGAAGGAAGTGTTTTAAGTGAGAAAACCAAATTTTTGAAGCTCACATGAGACCATTCTTTCTCTGGTCTCTGCTCTCTCAGAATGGGCTAGGGTTCACCTCCGACTTTTCATAAGAACCAATCAATGGCCTGGTTAATCTATATCAGTCAATCAAACTCATGAAGGTGACTAATTTAGTTAAGATTTTGTGTAATCATATAATTTCAGTAAAATGCTCAATGTAAGCTTTGCTTAGAGCTGTAAAGCCATTCTCAAATCTTTATTATATTCAATTTCACTCTCAGAATACTTGTATGTATTTCCTCCTTTCCTCCCTTCTCCCCCATGGAATTGCTAATTCCTACGGGGCTTCTCATGGCTTTTCCAAGGGTCTTTGAGTTTGGATGCTATGCAGAACATGTAAAAAGCCTTTCTTAGAGGCCAAAGAGGTTGGTTTCATCCAACAGGACCACTCACTGAGTATCTCCTTGATACCCTCACGCAGATGGAGCTACTGTATTTCTCTAGCTCCAGCACTCTGAGGTAGCAGCCCTGGCTTAAGCTTTCAGAAGGTGCTGGGCACGAAGAGCAGGTTTCTCATTGGTGCTACTTCTCCCTTTCCACCTTGGCTTGCCCTCCTACTTTACTGCCGAGTCCCAATGACTACAAAGGTGAAAGCAAATCATCTTTTTAATTATGTTATATGGACAGAGCATGTTAACTTACCCCTCCTCTGAGGAGCAGAGATAACGCAAACCTCAGGGGAGGTCATAATTATTAAGCTTTCCGATGGTTCTGCTACCTCAATATGCGGTGCGTGGACAAGTGGGTCTCTGTCTGCCCTCACAGGCACAGGGCTGCTGTGTGGCTGCTGTCAGAGTCTCAGAACCAGCCTGGGAGTCCCGCTGCTTCTACCACAGCCCCACATGCATTGCTCCAAGTGCCCACATTTGCAGAGAGAAACTTCTCTCCAGTTGGGCAATCGCAGCACTGGGCTGGCCTGAGCAGTCCGATGAGTCTTTCACCTCTTTTGTAGGTATACAAACACTTAGGGCTGACGCACGTACTGGTACCTACATAATAACGGGGTGAACAAATTCACCATTCTGGCTCTTCATAGAAGACATGAAGCACTGCAACCATAGCATCAACACATCTCCACCGTGGCGTGATAACCAGAAAACAAGAATCAGAGCACTGTGTCTCTGCCTCTGCTTTTTATTTATTCATCATTATTGTTTTAGTTTTTAGAGTTTCTAACTAAAAACAGAGCTGAAAATCTTCTTACAAACACACATTACAATTTTCCACATCCTCCTTCTCCACATTTTTCAAGAGTCCCCACTTCTGCAGATGGTAAACATGTAAAGATCTCTTCAACATTCATCTCTTTTCAGAAGCATTATATTTTCACATATCACTTATGTTCTAACAGAAGTCAAACAGAAATAAAATATTTTGTAAAAAAAATTAAAGTGTTTTGTTTCAAATATGGCATTAATGGTACAATGCACATATTAGGTCAAACAGTAAGAACAAAAGCCTATTTCCCCCACGCGAAGGCCAAAAGGGTGTGCACCAGGGTCACTCTGAACACACAAAAAAGCGTTCGACCTGTTTTAATTACTACACCTGCCATACCAGAGTGCCAACCACCCATATGGTTTGTAGTGGCTTAAAAGGAAACATGGAAGCAAATCATTACAGAAAATGTTGCAAGATGTATCTATGAACAAGGACTGCATAAATCCTTAAGGCAAGGGGTGTAAGGCCTTAACATCAGCTGTCCCAGGCAAGGCCCGGTCTCGTGCTGTAAGGAAGTCTCTATGTCTCAAAGCAGTTAGCTCACACTTTCTTTGAGTTTGTCTTCCTTTGTGCACTTCTAGCTTTGATGTTCTTCTTAGGGCTGGCAGGTTTGGGAGCAGGTGGCTTTCCCTTTGCTTTGGGGGGGTTGCTACGACTGGCGCGTCCAGCAGCTTGCTTCTTGTCCTGAACTGTTCTCCGCTGCTCCCGAAGCCTCTCTTCCCACTGCTGGGAGGCAATTTGTAAACATCACTGTCAGATACACCTCACCCCTTTGTGCTAATCAGACATTATCCGTGCAATCAGACATTATCAGACATTATCCATGCAATTTTAAATATTGGTGCAATATTTTTGTAATGTAGTATCTCAACAACTACAACTATAACTACCCCCATGCTGAGCACTTACCATGCACCTGGGTGATCTGGGAAGTGCTCAATACATGATTAAGTGTCCACATGAGTTCATTTATTTGAAGCTCTCAAAAGCAATTATAGATGTCACAACCAGTAAACAAGCTTGGAGAGGTTATTTGCAGAAGGCCATATAGCTGGTAAATGTCTCAGCTGGATTCAAATTCACCACTATCTCTACAGCCAAGGTTCTCTCCCCAGAATTTTGTACCACCAGCCCTATAATCCAACATTCTTACCCAGAAAAGCCTTCAAAAAAAACCTTTGGTAAGGCAAAAAGAAATCTATCCACTCTCACTAGCATGTCAGATGATTCCTACCATACTCACACTCACATCCAAATGAAAATGGAGAGCTCGAGCACATCTAGGACAACAGGGATCCCCAACCTTGTTGGCACTAGGGACTGGTTCCATGGAAGAGAATTTTCTCCCACATTGGTGCAGTGGTAGGGCTAGGGGATGGTCCCAGGCTGATTCAAAGGATTCGACAACCTAGACCTTTCACATACATTTTTCCCAGCAGGGTTCACGTTCCTATGAGAATCCAGTGCTTTGGATCAGGGAGCAGAGTGAGTGGTAGGGAAGGGATGAAAATGCAAATCAAACTTCACTTGCTCAACTGCCACTCAACTCCTGCTGTGTGGCCTGTTTCCTAACAGGCCGTGGATAGGTGCTGGTCCATGCCCAGTGCTCTGGAGATGCCTGCAGTACAGCGTCTCCTCCTATCCACTGGGGATGTATTCCAGGACCCCAGCAAGTGGTGGAAACCAGGCAATACTACTAAACTCTACATACACTATGTATTTTGCCTGTATATACACATCTATGGTAAAGTTTAATTAATAGACTAGGTACCACAAAAGATTAACAGCAATAATTAAAAAATGATAACAACGTACTATGATAAAATTTTCGTCAATGTGACCTCTCTGTCTTAAAATACCTCACTATATTGCATTTTGGTTTTGCACCATGATTGACCCCAGGTAACAAACTGTCTGACATGAAACTGGATGAGGGGAATTAGTGCAAGCTGCTAAGGTGCTAGCTACCCAGGCTGTTGGGAAATGAACCATTTTGGATAATCAAGTTTCTCTGAAAATAGATGTATCCTTTATATTTCTTAAGTAAGACACAACTCAAAGTGAGTCCACCTGAATAGAAACTGTTTATGCTAGAACACGTATGTTCCTTCTTCCTTAGGGTCTGTTTCATTCAGCAAAGCATTTGAGCAGCACCTCAGGTCAGGCAGAGTTCTAGGCACCAGAAATGCAATAAAAGGGAAAACACTGTCTTTCCTCTCCTAGGGAATAGTCTATTCTAAAATAATAAATTTATTACTGTATGTTGCTATGGTATGGTGATTTTTTTTTCAAATTCTTATTGAATATTTGTTGCCAAAATAAATGGTCCAGAGACCTGTGATTCCTGAAGCTTTCTTTTCCTCAACAATCACAGGTCCTTCTGGTCAACCTACTTTCCTGGGATGCTTCTAATCTACTATATGCTTGGAAACCAGATAGCCAATTCTGTTAGAATTTTCTGTCTAGCAACACTACTCAGACTCTTGAGCACATTTTGAGCTTTCCGCCACGTTTTTAGCTCAGAATTAACACAAGAGTGTTTCATTCTGTTTCACAGACATGCCCTGAGTGAAGAATGTTACATTCTAAAAGCATTTTCTGTGTGTCAATTATTAATACATACTCTTTCCTTGTCCAAGAATTTTTATTCATACAAACTGGAGAACACAGGCAGAAGCAGTTCCTTTCGTGAACACGAAAACATAAATTCTCTTTGAGTACAGTTAAGCTTCTTTTCAGGAGAAGGTGTTGCTTTAAAAATCTCAAACCAATTACCTGATATCTGTAGTTCTGGTATCATTTATCATTTTGGGAAAAAAAAATTCTATCACCTCTAATTGAATCATCAATATTCTATGATGCTGTCATTAAAATTATTTGGCCAAAAACAATTACTTTTTGTTTATGATTTTTGATCGAAATCTTATTTTATTTTAAATATGGGGAAAGATTTTGCTCTATGTACTGAGGGTATGAATTTTAGAACTGGGTATCTGGATATTTGAATATCCTTAAAATAGAGTATATATTGGTTTTAGGCTCAGTGGATATTAATTCTGCTAAAAAGTACCTTACTACTTCTTAAAATAATTAATGCTAATAAATAAACAACTCTTCAGCCAGGGATATAGCTCAGTGGCACGGTGTCTGCCTGACAAGCGAGAGGTTGTTAGTTCGATTCCTGGTACCAAACAAAACAAAACAAAACAAAGCAAATCTCTTTAATCTGGAAAAAACTAGTATATTACAGTGGAATATAACTAAATCAATTGAATTCAAATGACAGATTTCTGATAAAATTACTAGTAAGACCAGTTATACTTCTCAGCTTCTTATTCAAAAGACAAAAATTATTGCTACCGCTGGCATCCATGGTAGCTTGCAGATGAGACAATGTGAGAAATTCCTAGATTGCACAGAATTTCCTTACATGCATTTATTTCCACATTTGCAATGTCATGAATTATACTTACTATGGATCTTTTACTAAGTTGATCCCTCCATTTTTCTACTACGCAATTTTCAAGAAGCATCATCCTGAAAAGAGGTAATTTATCTTAGAAAGCAGCTTTGTATTGCAAAAGCAAAAGGTGTAAAATACAGAAAATTGTAAAAACATCATTCAATAACCCCTATCTCCATCATCCACATATATTAAATTTATATACTATTTGTATTTCTTTATGTTCTCTCTCATCTGTATATATATATATATATATATATATATATACGCACACAGAGATATATATCTATATATTTGGATGACAGTACATATTTAGATTGTACTGTACATTTCCTTTCATCATTATAGGCATTCACTGATATAACGATAAAAGCTCAAACATTAAACAATATAATATCACAACTATGAATATTCACTGAATTACTTGGTGCAATTGAACCCTGACTTCCATTTATCCGTCATTATCAGTCCTGTGTTGAACATCCTTGTCTAAAGTAGTGAGAGCTGACCTATTATTTCCTTGGGATAAATTTCTAAAAGTGGAACAATTAGATCAAAGGATATTTAAAAAAAATTTTCATTGCTGTGTGCCAAACTGTTTACAAAATGCCTGTTCTTTCATCCAATTCGTTAACATTATCAGATAAAAAATCATCTTTTTTTTTGGTTTTTGGAATGACAAAAGGACATTCTTTAATGTTTATTATTTGTATGTTTTCTGATATGACACGGATTTATGGACACAAATTCCTATAGTCTAATACTGAGTTTCTATAAACTCTATAGAATAAGATCACCAATTCTTTGTCACACCACCTCACGAACTTTCTCAACCTTTATTAGTCTATTTGTACTTGTTATTTTTATGTACACAATACATGGTTAAATATTATACTGACATTTCCCTTCTAATTCCACATAATACTTTTACGTTTACAAATTATTTTGCCTTTCAAATATCACAATGTAGTCACTTAATTTTACCCTCTTTAAGTTTTAAAATATTTACCAGTTTAATCTACTCGAAATTCACTTTATAGCTCAGTATAAAGTGAAAAAAACATAGTTTTTCCCCAAGTAAGTGTATTTGCAATGTGAATTAACATTCACTTCCTGTCAGTTTGATCTATTTCCGTTATGATAAAATGCTCCATTATGTTTGCTTCAGTGATTTTCGCTCTGTTTCACTTGTCTACCCTGCACCACTCGGTTTAAACAAATATTAAAACAACACTGTGGGGCTGGGGATATAGCTCAGTGGAATAAGCGCTTGTCTAGCAAGCGCAGGGTCCTGAGTTCGATCCCCAGTACTGCAAAAAAAAAAAAAAAAACAACACTGTGTATTAACCACTTTGTGAGTCTCCTGACACACATCTCTTCCAATTTTTACAAAATCTCCTTTGCGTGCCCTTACCAGCTTATTCTCCCCAATTACCAGCTGTATTCTTTGTAAAGACATAAATCCCAGTCATCCAAAAACATTTGTACTAGGGTGGATTTATAACCCGCTCATCTGGCCAAACAGAACTGAAGGACGAGCAACCTGCTGTCCTCACTGCGCTGAGCACTGCAGGAGAGAGGGCCAGCCCAGAAACATTCATTGCCTCTTGAGACAAGCGAGATATAAATAAGGATAGCTTAGAAGCCAAGAACACAAGGCAGTCTGTGAGGAAGTCACAAATATTGATGAAATATATAAGAAGTTGTCAAGCCAGGCAGGGTGGTGCATGCCTATAATCCCAGCACTCGGGAGGCTGAGGCAGGAAGGATCACTGCAATTTCGAGACCAGCCTGGGCTCCATAATGAGTTCAAGGCCAGCACACAGAGACCTTGTCTCCAAAAAAAAAAGAAAGAAAGAAAAGAAAGTTGTCCAACTGAGATCAGTTTGAAAAGATACTTCATTTTGTTTTCGGAGGAATGGAGTCTTGGCCTGCATCAGAAAGAAACAGAGAATCACACCTGGCAGACAATCAAAGGACGATTTCCTCATTAGACACAAATGCGGGGTTTTCCTGGGGAAGTATGTTGTACGAAGTGCTGAGCCCCTTCCAGAAACCTGGGCCGAAGAGTTTGACTTTGTTACGAACAAGGCACTGATAATATGAAAAATGATCAGGAGAAGGGTGTGGAAACAAAATTCCCCACTGGAGAGTCTCTGTAAGTCTGGGAAACGTGCTCATTGGTTTATATTTTGCCTGGTAATGATTTGAATTGCCAGACACACATTCTGCTATTCAGAAGTCACCTTACCTTGTGAGTGTGAGTGTGTGCACCAGTGAGTGGGTGGAGCATGTGTGCAACGCTCTATCAAACAAATATTGTGAAATGTACCCTAGGAAATCATGTGGAACTGTAGTCTCAGAAGGATACCTCGTTCACCCGTCAGGGACCAGATGGACTTTTTAAAATTCCGTATTATTCACGCTGACTTGATTAAATGACTTGAAAAGAACTGTTCTTACTCAAAATAATTTACTTTCCTATATGTTCTTGAAATCAATTTTGAAATTGATTTTAATAGATTCTATGCAAATTCTCTTATTTTTTTCTTTTTCTTTCATTCTATAAGAAATTGATACTTAGGATATATAATATCCTTTTATTTTCTTTTTTTAGGTAGCAGGAATCAAACTCATGACTTTGTACTTGCCAGGCAGGTGCTTATGCCACTGAGCTATATCCCTTGCTGGTATAATATCCTATTAAAATTCCTTATTTAGAAAGAATGACCAGGGCCATTTTGGTCTGTGCATGTGGGTACCTGTGTGTGTGCATGTGCTCTTCTGTCTGCGTTTTAAATGTGGCTCCTAAGTGAGCTCTGTGCTGTGTAAGCAGGCCCCAGAACCCCTCCCGGCTAACCTTGAACGCCACTCATAACACATGATGAGGACGTCTTGATGGGGCAGGATGTGAGGACACTGGCAGGAAGAATTGGTGATGAGCGGGACTTGTGTCCGAGGGATGGCTGAGGAGGACTTGAAGATCTCTTTGACATCCACCACAGTTGTGACTTCATTGCAGCCGCTCCTCTGCACGGCTTTTATTTTAGCATGAATAACTACAATTTAAAAATCCAGATAAGTGTTGTTGGCACCTCTGGGAGAAAACTAAGACAGGTATATGACGCATACTCTTGAGCTGCTAGTAAAGAATCACTCCTGTAATTATGGTCATGTCCAAGCAACCCTGACGCGGGCAAAAAGCCCACACGGTCATATACTAAATGCACAACCTCCCATATTGTCACCACTGTCTTAGAAGGCCTAAGTCACACTACGAGAAGGAAAAGCTCTGCCTTAAGGTCAGCAAAACTTTTAGAGAACCATTTATTTATTTCTATGCTCCCTTGTGATGATTTGGAGTGAGTGTCACCTGTTCTCAGAGTCCAAAGTCACAGTGAACTTTGTATTCCCTCCCCCAGCCCTCTGCTGCTGAACCTTATTCTACTTCACAGAAGAAGTTATTAGAGTCTGAACGTTTTCCAACTGCAAGAAATCTCCGTCATTGCTGTTCTCAGTCCTTTCATTCCCCAGACTGACAGAGGAAGGCCCGGGGTGAGCTGTTATTACAGACGGCTGCTCAGGCATTGTCTTTGATCAGGTTGTAAATTCTGGCCTCTTCGGTTCTTTGCTATTATTCCTGCACCCCATGGACTTGTAATTAGCCTAATATGGGTCTGTCTTGGATTCCATCCTAACGCTGCCTTACAGAGGAGCCAAAAGCACTTCAATGGAAAAATGTTTCATCTTCAGGGTTGACACAAGGCCGAGACGCCCCAGAGACTAGGTTGGCAGAGAAACTGCTAACACCTCAGGCCAGATCAGGGTAGATTAGGAGCTACACCGACCTGATTAAGACAATATCTACACAGAGCAGTTTCAAGGAACAAGCTACTGGAAAAGATTATGTGCTTAGTTTGTTGTTGAATTATTCACAATGACTATATGGGATTCTCCAAACTGACGGTTTAAGCACAGGTTATTTTTTCAGATTTCTGTACTTTTGTGATCTTCCTATCATGTGTGGTATATAATCTAAATTTTCTTACTGATATAAAATTTCACTTTGAACTAGGAAAGCTAGGCTAAGCAAATACACTGAACACTTTTCCCCAAAACAGTGTTCTGTTATTTCAGCAGATACCATTGAAACAATGCATCAAAACATAAAGTAGCCCAAGTAGAAAAAAAAAAACCAAAATTTAAAGAACGTATGTTTAGTTATATGTACTTTCAAAGGATGGCAGTAGAATTGAAATTAATTAAAACATTTAAAATATTTTGATTAACTTTTTTCTTTGAAGAAAATGCCGAGGGCTTTTATTTTGATACTGCAGCCAGAGGCTTTGTGATTAACATATTTCCTCATAATTTCTTTAAGGTGTTAAATATCTGTAGTTGTTTAGAAGTAAGACATACACACGCTGATCTTAATTTTCTGGGTCTTAGAGCATCAAAACCACAGACCTCCAGCCACAGGAAGATGCTAAAGGAAGAGTAAGGGAGATACGCCTTTTCTAACAGCACGTCTAACATAACTGGAGCGAGACCCCAAACTGTACGTGGTCCATGTAACTGCTGTCACTTGGGTCATTTACTTTGTTTTTGCTCAACTGACTCAAAAGCAAAACCTCTTATACTTATTATTGTGCCACGTGGAGGCTGCGTAACTGGTTAGAAAAACCATGAACCTTTTTTACTGTGTCTAGCAGACGGTTTATTAAATCCCCAAAGGAACGGCTGGGTGCGCTGACTCACCATAGCTGTAGTTCTTGCTCAGGTATGTTGCCAAAGTTGGCTTCACTTTTTTACACTTGCACCGATCTAAAAAATGCCAGAGGTTGATGAGAAGTGGGAAAGGAATGCAGAAGTCACTGGGGGGAGGAGTGGGCGAGGAAGGGATGAAGGCAGAACTGACCAGGGCTGAGGCGCTTGCAGTCCACATCCAGGGGCCCTTCTTGAACCATCATATCTGGGGTGACATCCAGCCACTTTGCATCTGAAACACACATGGCCATACGGGTCAGTCAGCAAGTGGGGCTTTCACCCAGCTGCAATAAGGAACTGTCTAACCATTGTACTAAAAATAATACTAAAGAGTGAAGATGGCAGGACTAGGGATATAGCTCAGTGGGATAAGTGCCTGCTTGGCAAGTGCAAGGTCCTGAGTTCAAGTCCCAATACCAAAACAAGAAAAGAAAAAAGATGGCATTAATGGTCAACCACTTCTTTCAGAAGGACACCCCCAGGCCAAGGAAACAAAGTCTTTCAGGTGACACTTTACCTCCCCAAGTACAAAATGAGGCCAATGCAAATCCATTTAACCCACCTAGAAAGATTGCATTGCTTTCTCCCAAACATTGATTTTTCCATGTGATAGTTTAAATTTTCCTTTCACTTTGTTTTGTTGTTTTTGACAGGGTCTCACTATGTAGCTCAGACTTGCCTTGAACTCACTGTGTAGCCTAGACTGGCTTGGAACTCCTGGCAATCCTCCTGCCTCTGCCTCCGGAGTGCAGCTTCCCCTCTGATAGTTTAATCAAAACAACCAGAATATTTCTAAATCCCCAATTCACATTTTGCAAGGCAAAAACAGTTCACAGCTGCAGAAGTGACACCAAACACTACTGGGGGGGTAGCACACAGCTGTAACCTCAGCACTCTGGGAGGCCGAAGCAGGAGGAACATAAGTTCCATCCCAGCTTGGGTAACTTTGTGACTTAGTGAGATCCTATCTCAAGAAAGCAAAAAAGTGTGTGTGTGTGTGTGTGTGTGTGTGTGTGTGTGTGTGTGTGTAGTGTATGAGGATGTAGCTCAGCGGGAAGTTCAATCTCCAGTGCTGAAAAATAGCCTAACCAATAAATATGTTTTTAAACTCAGAATCAAGAAAAATTTCAAGTGGCCTCTCTGCATATCTGCTCCTTGTTTATGTACAGGGCTTTGCTTAGAGGTCACCCACAGGCAACACATCATTTCTAACTGCGAACAACCTGGTTTAGAGAAAGCTTGGATAAAAGAATGCAGAACTATTCTAAGGTTTCATTACAAGAAGCAAATTTAGTCCTGCCTCTTCCAACAAAAGCAGTAACAAGGCCAAAGCGAAAAGAAGGAGGTAAAAAAGCCAAGATCAGATTAGCTAAAGTGCCACAGTCCTTGCCTGCCGGTCCCCGCCCAGGAAACTGAGGGCCCCACATCCCTGGACATCTGGATCTACAGACCACGCTCCAGGTGGGGTAGGGTAGGGAGGGAAGACCAGGATTAGGCCTTCAGGGGATCTTTCAAGGCACAACTAGATGATTAACCCCTGCCTGCTAGGGCTGATTTAAGAATTAAAGAAGTCAGAGCATGTAACAGGACTAGCATCTCTCTGTCTCTGTCTCTCTGTCTCTCTGTCTCTCTGTCTCTCTCTCTCTCTCTCTCACACACACACACACACAGACACACACACGGTAGTGTCTGGTATCATTTCTGTCACAATTGTAAATAAAAACATTGCCAATGGCTCCATTGTAACCAACCTTTATTTGTTTAGTACTGAGGAGGGGATCCAGGGTCTTTGCCCTGAGTTACATCTCCACCTCTATATTAAATTTAAAGAGAAGGCCTCGTTAATTCGGTAAACTGCCCATGCTGGGCTCTATCTCGCCCTTCACCTGCCTCAGCCTCCCAGAGTGCTGGGCATAAACAATGTTTTGTCCTTTTACAGGGTATCCTACTGTTCCCTACAGCTTAAAAGTCCCACACAGTGGTCTCCCCCGCCCCACCTTTCCCATCTCCTTCAAGCCTGAGAAGTGAACCAAGCCCAAGAGGCTCTCAGGTGGCAGCCCCAGCTCGGGGCAGCACCTCCTGCTGCCCTCCCGTGCCTCACCCTCTGGGAGGTCGGTGACGATGGCCTCGGGCGAGATGCACACGCCGCGGTCATAGACCGGCAGCTCGTCGCAGGCCAGGCTTTCGGGCCAGCTGTGGTTGTAGAGATTCATGAGCGGCTCGCAGCCGTCGCGCGCGCGCTGGCACACAGACTTGCAGGGCTTGATGGGGTCGTGCAGGAACTCGAGCGCGCAGATGGGCGCGTACATCGCGCAGAGGAAGAAGCGCAGCACTGCGCTGCAGTTGGCGTCCACCAGCTCCTCGTACTGCTCGATGGCCAGCACAGCGTTCTCCTGCGTGCTGTGGTGCAGGTGGTTGGGCATCCGCGTGAGGTTCCAGGGCATCGCACGGCACATAGGGATGCGCACCGCTTCGCAGGGCGCTCCTTGCACGCCCGGCGCCAGGCGCAGCCAGAGGAGCAAAGCAACGAGGACACAGGGGACCATGGCGCTGCTTTCGCGCTCCGCGCCCCGCTGGGCCTCGGCAGCCTAGCCTCCCGAGAGGTGCAGGAGGAGCCTGCGCAAGTCCTCGAGTCCCCGGAGAGGTCCCGCGCCCCGCCTCTGCCGAGATCCTCCGACGGGCGCACAGGCACCAGCGCTCGGCCTCGGGGGCGCGCACCGCCCGGGCAGCTCGGAGCGCGGCAGGCCCGGCCATGGCGCGACCTATTTATCCCCGACTCCCCTGACGTGGGCTGCGCGCTCCCGGGCTTCTGGCTCCCCTCTGCCCCACCCCCGACCCCTCCGTGCAGAAGCGCTGACATCATCTCCCGGTTTTGCATGGCCCCAAAGTCCCTCCTTTTTCTTAGGATCAAGAAAAAATGAGCCTCCGGCTAGTCTATCTGGACAATGGTACTGGAAGATGCAGGAGAGAAATGCAGGAGAAAGAAAAGCGCCCTTTGCGCGCCGGCCCTGGGATCTCCTCCAATGGGGGCGGGCGCTGCCACCCTCTAATTCAGAGACCTGTTTGCTTTGTCCACTAGGGGGCGTGAGACGCGCCTTGCATGGACTCAGTCTACACGGGAGACAGCAGAGAGCTTTGCTCCTGAGGCTCTCTTTATATAAACCACCCCACGCGCCCTGGTTCTGTGCAGCTTGTTTTTGTTTTGTTGTGGTGGTGGCAGTGGTAGTGGACATCCGCTGTGGCTCAGATTTTTCCAGAATGGCACTTGGATTGTGTCTGTTCCAAGAATTTTAACAGGACGGCTCAGAGCCACCGTAGCATCTTCCAGCTTGAGAAATGTTTCTATCAACAGTCTCGTGTCAAGTAATTTTCATCCTTACAGCCTCATTTTTTTAGGCTGGGAGATCGAACCCAGAGACACTTTACCACTGAGCTACATCTCAAGCCCTATTTATTTTTTCCTTTTGAGACAAAGTCTTACTAAGTTGAACTTGGTGGTCCTCTTGCTCTGGCCTCTCAAGAAACTGGAAAGACAAATGTTGAACTCTGTTGTGCTTGGAGACCGGTTACTTCAGCAGGAAGCTGTGTTTTGTGGGAGGCGAGCCTGTATGTTTTGTTTTCTCTTCTATCTTGTTTGCATTAGGAAGAGGTAAGACCAACCCCTGGACCCACCCACACCTCACAGAAAAAGGAACCTTAATTGTTGCTAGCCTACATCAGTTTGTACGCAGTAAGACTTTTAGTGTATATTTGCTTAGAGCTTTAGCAATAGGAAACATGTTCTCTGCATGGCAATCTTTAAAACCATAGTTTAGTTTGAAATCTGAATCTGAGACAGCTTATTGTTTGGTTTTTTTTTTCTCTCCAAAGCTAAGGCCCACAAAGTTAGTTTAGTTTGATCTTGACCGAGAGTGAAGACTACAATAGCCGAGAAAATAAGTACCACTGACATTTAATGGGCCTCTGCAGTGGCCCAGGCCTGGAGCTAAGCACTTCAAATGCATTTTTTTTTAAGGAACTTGAGTTAAACTGGATAAGGTAAAAGGGTAAGTGAGACAAATATATTTCAGGATTCACCAGTGGAGTTCTGACTCCTCCAGGGACAGGGCAGGCCTGTGAATAACTAGAGAGAGATTCTAGTTTGCTAGAGAACAGATTTAAAACCACAAAGATACCAAACCAGGCTAGGAAACTATCAAGCAAGCAGAGTGAGGCATATGAAAGATGGTCATTTCCAGCATGGAAATCCCAGGAGCCTAAACACTTTGCTTTGTGGCAAAGACTTTCAACACAAGCTCCTACCAGGGGAGCAAGAGAAGTGCGGACCTCCCTACCCTACCCTTTGCTTGGGAGTTGTTTCGAGGAGGGTGAACTCCGACGGAGTGTGTGTGTCAGTCCCAAGTTTCGAGGCTTAGGACCCTCTGTCGTTCCCTGATTGCTTGTCTTTTACACACAGCCGAGGGGGACTGGAGTCCTTCTTTGAAATGCTCTTGATGTACTCCATCGGGCCATGGTATTATCGAGTTTCCCTGAAAATAAGACCCAGCTGGAAAATAATCAGCCCTAGAAATTAGGGATCAAAAATGCCAGCCCGATTTAGCCTGTCCTTGCCTTACCCGCCTTACAGACCACCTGAGCACAAGAACAGTGATAGCAGGGAAGGCGAGGACAGGCTGCTGGGGGCTGGTGTTTTTCATCTCTAGTTTTCAAGTCTGATTATTTTCCAGCTAGGTCTTATTTTTGGGGAAAGAGGGTAAGTCTCTGGTCTTTCTGCAGAGCTGGGCCATCTGCCCTTCTTCTTCCTGCCTCCTCTGGGGGTTGAGATTCCAGAAGACCAGACTTTGGCACTCAGCCCATTGCTCCAAGCAGAGCAAGCTCCGTCCTAGTGGGGTCTTCTCTCCTGAGACCCCCTTCAGGCACTTAAGACTTCTCTCCTGAGACCCCCTTCAGGCACTTAAGGGCCTACTTCTCTCTGCGCATCCTTTAAAGGCCTGGTGTTCCCTTGGGTTCTATCCTCAGCCTCTTCTCCTTCCTAACACACCACTGCTCCAGGTTCTCCCACTTTCGACCTGGAAGGCTGGACAATTCATTGCCCAGTGTTCCCTGGAGCGTGGGGAACCACTGCCCCAGGAGCTGATGTTCTAGGGTTTCAGGACCTGCCGATGTATCCATGGCTTCTAAAGCCCAGAGCCCTGTTGCCTTCAGGAAGTGCTTCTCCACCTGTCTCCTGACTATCCCACCCGAATCTAAAGCCAGCCAAGCCTTACTGGAATTGATCTCCTTTCCCCACTAGCACTGAATCCCAGTGACCCAAACTAAAAACCCTTAAATGATTGATTCATTGATTGATTGATAGGAGATTACTTGGCATTGAGCCAAGGGCTTTCACACTGAGCTACATCTCCTGCTCTTTTTATTTTTTATTTTGAGACAGGGTTTCCCTAAGTTGCTAAGTTGCTCAGGCTGGGCCCAGACTTGTGATCCTCCCAAAGTGCCAGAGTGGCAGGCGTGCACTACATACAGCTGACTCCCTCTGACTCTAAATCCTTTGCTATTACAATTCTCAACTCTACCCTTCCTTTTCCATTCCTCTGATCAGTGCCTTAGCGCAACTTGGATTTCTTGCCTGAATGATAACACTTTCCTGCACGGTCTCTGTCTTTTCTCGGGCCCTACCCATTCACCAGGCTGACAGCGCAGGGCCTTCTTAGCTAAGTACGTACCTGATGCCCCTCTCTGGCTCTAGATTCATCAATGGCTCCCACCATCCTCAATATTAATGACCCAGATCCTTAAGGTAGAGTTGAAGGTCCCAAGTGAGTGATCTGGTGCCAGGTACTTTCCTGCTTGGTGCCTGAGGCCCACCCTAGGCCCTTTGGGATTTACCCCATGCCCTTCCTTCCCGAGTTGTCTTGCTTGATTCCTTCCACCCTCACATGGAGCGAGAGCTTGTAAAGAAGCCATGAACTTGGATAGCAAGGTCTTTTCCAAGTTGCCATCTTTTTAAAAATGACACTCTATAGATCGGAACATTACTTAAACATAAACACAGTTCGCATTTGTCTGCTTGTCTGTTTGTTGTTTTTGTGTTACTGGGAATGGAATCCAGGATCTTCCCTCTGAGCTACACCCCCAGCCCCTTTCTATTTATTTTTTATTTGGAGATAGGATCTCATCTATTGCTTAACTTCCCTCGCCTGCTTTTGAATTCTTGATCCCAATCTTCCAGTCTCACCACCCAGAGGGCTCGGATTACAGGAGTGCGCCCCATCTCCGCCAGCGAACTGTACTTCAGGATGTTGAGCCCCCAGGCATAGCAACCTCCAGACCTGAGACCTGGCCAGTCGGTGGGGGAGGGGCGCAGTCTTCCTGAATCGGAAGTACCTGAATCGTAGGCCTGTTGCAAAGGGCATAATTAATCACTTCCTGAAGGCTGAGTCTTTCTTTTAATTTGGAGAAAGTTTGCAATTTTTCCAAGTGGCAAGTTACATGCAGTGTAGCAGCTGTGCCTTTCTCATCGTGACCTTGAAATCGCCCCCATCCCTTAAGCGGAAGACCATATTCCCTCGCCGCGCCTTCCCCGCTCCCTGCGCCCTTAAATCGCGGTGCCCTCCAGGATGTCAGTGGCACGGCCGCCGCTGCGTTTCCTGTTGGCAGCACTGAGCCCAAGGAAGCAGTCGCCGCAGAAGGAGGAGGCCGAGGCAGGAGCAGCTGCTCGCAGTTCTCTTCAGGTTTCCTTCTCGCCAGGCCCAGCGCGTCCGGTTCTCAGAGCGAGGGAGGCCCCGCGTAGGAACAGCTCCGCCGGGTCTCAGCACCGGGGACTCCCGCTCCCCGTCCCGCGATGCCAGGGCGCGCCCCTCCCCGTGAGGTCCCGGGCACTCCGGGCGCCTGGCTCTGGGTCTGCGCACTGGGAGGGCTGTGCGCCCTAGGCACGGCTGGGTTCCCGGGGACACCGCGCCCCTGCCAGGCCCCGCAGCAGTGGGAAGGACGCCAGGTCCTGTACCAGCAGAGCAGTGGGCGCAACAGCCGGGCGCTGCTGTCCTACGACGGCCCCAACCAGCGCGTGAGGGTGCTGGACGAGAGAAAGGCGCTTATCCCCTGCAAGAGGTACTCGGGGACCCCAGAGCTGGTGCGGGAGGGGCCCTGGGGACCGCATGGGGCAGGGCTGGGCCTGCAGTGGCAAGCACGAAGGGGGCAAGTGAAACAGGTCCCGGCAAGTGCAAGAACTAACTGCTGGGAAAGCCCCCGCCCCAGCCAAGTTCAAGTTCACCCCAAGTCCACTTGCTGCTGAGTCAGGCTGGTCGCGCTGGAGCATGCAGCCTTGGGCCTGTCTCAGGCAGTAGTTCGTTCCTTTCTGCAGCCATCATGAGGAACAGGGGCAAAGCAGGTATTCAAAAATAAATTATATATTATATATGTATATAATATACAATATATAATTTAAAAGGACTATTTTAAAAATAAATATCTACATTTTTAAGGAAATGTTCGGGGAACTGATTTTTAAAAATCAGCCACCTCACCCTGTTGCAACTATTAAAATTTTAGCTTACAGTCCCTTAAGGTTTTTTTTTTTTTTTAAGCTAGTTTAAATGCTGTCAGGAACCATATACTATTATCCTGATATTTTTGTTAACCTCCCCTCTTCCATGTCCTTATTTGCCATTTCTTGAGTTGACCCCTATTTGTGTTTAATGACTGTACAAAATTCCACAGAGGAGTGATACTAACATTTGTACATGGATATATTTTTACCTGTGGTCAGATCATCCACCTTTCCACTTCTGTTATGACAGAAGACACCGTTTCTGAGAGTTCCTCCTGGTTCTGGCCCCTTTAAGACCTGGTTTCTAATTTGGGATGGCCACCTGTCTCCCAGCCCTCCTTCTGCCACCATCAGGTCCTGGGGGAGGCGCCTGCCTCTGGAGGAGGTGGGCTTGAATTGCACGGTAAAAGGCCCCAGGGGACAGTAAGGGCTGTGGCCAAGGTGCGCTATTTTCTAGAACAAAACAAATCTTGAGAAACCCAGGTCACCTAAAAGCATTTGGTGAAGGGTTATGCGTTTCGAGGAAAGTACAGAAAGGCTGCAACCTTCCGATTTTGGGTGCAAGGTAATGCTTGTGTGAAGTGGATGTAGTAGCAGGACTTCTGTGTTCCTGGGTTCTGCACCTGAGGATCCAATCAACTGCAGATCAAAAATATCTGGGAAAGGAAGCATCTGAGCAGAAGAGTACTGACCTTTTCCTTGTAGTCAGCTCCTAATACAGTAGAACATCTACTTACATAGCATCTGCATTGCGTTAGGAATTAGACACAATCCAGCCAGGCTTTAAACTATATGAGAGGATGGATGTAATTTATATGCAAATACTATGCCATTTTACATAAGGGACTTGAGCATCCAGAGATTTGGGTGTCCACGGCAGTGCTGGCCCTAATCCCTTTGGATACCTAAGGATGACTATACTGAGTTCTGTGGGGGGCCTTGGACGTCAGTCTTTAGGGTAGACTCTGAATAAATACAAAACCTTTCAAGACCTCATGTAAATGTTTTAGATTGGGTCTTAAAGGACATAAAACTAATAACAGCTGACATTTGAGTGATTATTATATAAGATATGGTGTTAACTGTTCAAAAGAAAAGACGAACTGTGATGGGGATGGGGAAAGGAAGAAAGGGAAAAAATATGTACACACAAGATAAGATAGCTATACAGCTAGCTTCTCTTAGTTCATTGAAAAGAATGGTTTGTGCTAATGTTTGGACAAGATATCATGACTATATGTTGATATATTCACCTCCTCTGAATAACTACTGCAAAGATAGCAATGCACAGTGTATTAATTACTGTAACTGTCTTACTAACCTGTTTTGAAATTTTGTTTTATTTTTGTTTTTTCTCTTTAAAATAGAAAAGGACATGATGCTAACTTTATAGATATGATTCAGTTTAAATCTCTCAATAGTTTAACGGCTGGTTTTATAATTTCCATTTTACAGACACTATGCAGTACAGAGTTAAAAAAAAATTCTCACTAATACACAGCTGAGGTTGAGATTTAAAGAAGCTGAGTGGCTTCTTTGTTTGCTCGTTTGCTTGATTTTTCTGTAGTAGGCACTAAACCCATGACCTTTGCACTGGGTTACATCCCCAGCCCTTAAAAACTAAAAGTTTTTTTGTTTTTTTGTTTTTTAATTTAGAGACAAGATCTGGCTAAGTTGCCCAGGCTGGCATAGAACTTACAGTCCTCCTGCCTCAGCCTCCCAGAGTGCTGGGATTTCAGGCCTGTACCTCCAGGCCTGGCTCACATTCATTCATTCAGCAATAATTTGTTGTGTATCAGCAGAGTGAGGCCTGATTGCTCGGAGGTGGTTGCGTGGGGGGTGGAGTCACAAATGAAAAGCCCCTGCGTATAGCAGCATCATGAGTAGTGATCTGGGACACAGTGAAAACACCCAGGACAAGTACCTAGCTCAGACTTCCCGGATGCAGGTAAGGTGAGAGTGACCTAAAAGCACCTGTACCAGCTAATGGGGACATGAGACTGAAGGGGTCTAAACAGCAGCAGTGATGAGATGGTGTACAGATCACTGGATGCAGTGAGAATGTGGCATCAAGGTGTGGATGAAAAATAGAGCTGTGAGGGCCAAGCATAGAAGCAGAGAATTATAAAGATTCAGGGGGACAGATAGGTAGTGGCAGTGGGGCTAGGGAGACATCGATGCATTCATTGGAGAGGTTTTATGGAAGGATGTGCCAATGATCCAATGTTGGCAGGGGTGGGAAGGGAGGGGGAAGAGTCAGGAGGCCTCCGTTTTTAGCTCTTGAAGCTAACTGTATTGAGGATGTGGAATGGATGGTTAATCCTTGAGATAGGAAGTGGCTTTTGGCACTTCTGGTTCTGCAAGGTTATGTGAAGACCAGTACATAGTGGTGTGTTGGTTAGCAGTGATGTGAAGGTGGATGGAATGGCCAGTGCTCACTCCTGACAGGACAGAGAATAATAAAGTCTCATTCTTTCAGATACAGTATTTTTTACAAATTAAGAAACTTGGCTTTAAAGCCTTAGGAACTTAAGTCAGAACCCAGTTGCGGGTCATTGAGTAAGTTATTAAAGTTTTCAGAGACTCGGTCTCCTCTTTTACAAAATGAGAATAGAGTAACTAATTTGCTCAGTTACTGTGGGGATTAAATGAGTTCAAATGTATAAAACATATGGCCCAGCATCTGATAGCATGCTAAAGACACTTAGCCTGTGATCATACTCTGTGTCGTCTCTACCATGAGTATCACTGCCATCACCATCCTAGTGAATTTCCCATGTGCCGGTGACTTGCCGCTAGCCCCGTGGACTCAGAAACTCCATCCAGCAGGACACACACCCAATCCAGAGCTTCCCCTGGAAGCAGACTTGGAACATGCAAACTCAAGTCCTATGTTATATTTCAGTGAGTTTTGCAGCTGGCATGGGGACCAGGATTCCTAATTCCACAAGACTATGTCATTGTTTGCTGTAGTCAAAACTGTATGGAGAACCAGCTTGTAGTTAGGAAGTTGTTGAGCAAAGATTTGGAGAAAATACATTCAACAAACATCCAGTGGTAGCCTGTTCTGGGCACTCTCGACTTCTCCATGACAAAGACAAGGCCAGCCCAGAGTGATATTTAGTGGTAATAGAGTGACCATGAAGTGATACTGTCATCTTCACAGTTGACTTTTGTTGTCAGTGGTTCTGTTATTCACACTGTGTTGGTCCAGTACCCTTTCCTTCTGAACAGAGCATGTTGGATACTGCCTATGTCTGTATTGGCAACTCTCTCTCTTCCTTGAGTCTGTGATTGATAAATATGGTCTTTATGTGTGGGTTACACCGTTAGTGGGGTGATGGCCCGATCTTGTTGGCCTGCTATTCTTTTGTCTCCCCTGGTGATGATTCCTATTTCTCTGTCTTCCTCTATTAAGTGCTGGTTTCACAGTTTAGCTTTTAGAAGTCAGTCTTATTCCTTTTGTTTCAAGTTCTTGGCCAGGTTCTATCTCAAAGTCTCATTGCTAGTTCTAAATCAGATGTAGAAAATAATGTTTGGTGCATAAATGCTTTTTAAACTCTAAATGTAGATTTGTTGGAACAAACTCAAAAACAATTTTTTTCAGGTATCAGCAGCCTGGCCAAGGAAACAGATGTTATTTGAGAGGAAATATGGGTAGGTTGTCTCTTTGTATTTATTAGTAAGTTGAGAAGTAAGTTTTAGAATTGGATCGACTTCTTAAGAGATTTTCATTCTGTATCCAGATAGTTACGGAAAATCCCACTGATAGTTACTGTGGGATGACCAGGATTTTCCAGGCTTTCTTTCCTCTGAGATGATGGAAAAGATTAAACAACATTACAAGCATCAGATAAGACCAGCCTGAACAGAGAATGGGAAATATTAGTAATTGATACTATTTTGCTTTCTGGTTCCAACTGTCTTTCCCGTCTCCTTGATTAAGTTCACAAGAATTATGCTTGGAAGGAAAAGTGAGATTATTTTTGTATTTCAGTCAATATGTTGAACTTTATGGGAGGAACAGTGTGGATATTGAACAAGCTCCATGAGACCATGAGTAACTTATTGCCGCTTACAAAATGGTGGCCTGGCTGTGGAGAGTCACAGAGCTACAAATGTGGAGTGGGTGGAGAAGCATTAAATGAATATCATGGTGTCATACCTTAGAAGAGTATTCAGTTACCATGGTTACATGTTCTCCTGGGAATTTTTATTTGTGAATGATGAACAATATATCATAAATGGGGTGGCAAGAGTATTTTCACTCAAGTTCTGATGGATTCGTGTCTGTCTCACTTTTCCCAGAGTGGTACTTCCTGGAGACCGAAATTGTGTGTATCTCCTTGATCTTTATAGAAACCACGTGTCTGTACTGGTGAGAGTATGGGTGCCCCGTGGTAGACGTCATGCAATGCCAATGTGGCTTCTAATTCTGGTTTTGCTACAATATGTCCTTCTCATAACCTCAGCATTTCCCATCTTTTTTCATTTAGTTTCCATGTTGCCTACAGTGCTGACACAAAGTATTTCTAAGTATCTTCCTTAAAAGCTACGTAGGGATTGTATTAACGTATATCATGAAAACCCCACTGTGTTTCTCTTTTATCAGGCTGATTGCTTGTTTCTACCAGGAGACAGTGAACTTGGGCACAGTTTTTGAGTTTTTCTCAACTTGTCCCTGTGGGTAGATACATTCAGAATTCTCTTTCTTTCTTCTCCTTGTCACTTAAACCTGTGCTGATGGGTAGAGAGAAAAGAGAAGTTACTTTGCAGTAGAGAATAGGGAGGTTACTTTTCAGTCCATTGGCCCTAAACTCAGAGAGTTCTGTTCTCTCTCCTCAGCCTCCCTTGTTCTAAGAATTGAACAAAATAGCTCACGGGAAGCTTGTCCAAGTATCTGCTGTTGGAGATTAGTTGAGGGGATGTTATCATGTTGTCATGCTAGGCAACTTCAACGATCTTATGTGTTGAGGGATGAAGATAAGGATTCACCTTCAAACACATAATTATGTCTTATATTCAAACTATCTCACACTTATAGAAAAGTCAGAATTCTATGTGAAGAGCTTTTTTTAAAAAAAAAAAATGAAAAATTTGAGAGTAAGTTGCCATGGTCCTCAAATACCTCCAGTGTGTTTCCTACAAACAGGGCCATTCTTGTACATAACTTCATTACAGTAAAAACCAAGAAGTCAGTGCAGGTTCATTTCTCAACATCTAAAACCCAGATGTCATTCAGTTTGTGCTGGTTGTTCTCTGTATGTGTATAGCAACAGCACACAGTTACATTTATATGTTGTGCTTCTCCTGGAATGGTGGCTAAGGTTCTACATGCACTTGGACACTTCGTGGGATCGCAGGTCAGGTATGTGCTTCCGCATCTCTCTGTTTGGCATTTTCTTATATTTCCTTGTAATTAGATTCAGGTTCTTTACCCGTGCAAAAGTATCTCACAGACGATACCCTTTTATTGCATCCTGATGTTTACTATAATCAGTTTATTGACTGTTGTCTGCCTGCCTTCTGCACTAGGCAGTGATATTCTTTCATTTATAAATATTAAATATTTGTAGGGAAATATTTGTAAGCCATAAGCTCATCTCATGCTTCATTAATCTTTCAATGTGTTCACTTATCTCAATAGGGATTGTGGGTCTCCTGTTTACATTTGCTCTCACTGTTACTATCCTGAATTTGGCTTCTGGGAGCATTTTCCAGCTGGTGTCTATGTTCTTTAATGGAGCTCTCTCTCTCTGTCTCTGTCTCTCTGTCTCTGTCTCTCCCCGCCACTTGTTCTCAGTCTCTCTACCCCATTCTCCCTCCCTTCTTCTTCTTCTCAACCTACACTCCTTCTTTGTTCTATGGATTGAACCCAGGTCCTTCACACTGAGCTTCGTCCCCAGTCCTTTTTTTATTTTTAAATTTGAGAGAAGATCTCGCTAAGTCTCTTAAATTGTCCAACCTGGGCTTGAATTTACAATCCTCCTGCCTCCCCTCCCAGAGTTCTGAGATCACAGACATGTGTCATGAGGCCTGGATAAAAGAATCTTCTAATTCTTTGAGTATTTCCTTGTCTTTTTCCTAAGATATTCTAAGATAAGCCTAAGATCATGTATTTTCCCTGCTCTCACCATAAAATAAGCCATTTCTCAACAAGATCTGGTTTCTTCTACTGGAGAATAGTATTTGGAAGTCAAACTCTGTTCAAGGTGAGCTCATTGCTATTAGGTGTAACTACACCCAGGCCCTTGGAGGACAAGACAAGGGGTTGTAGGTTTGAATAAAACACACACACACACACACACACACACACACACACACACACACATAAACTAACATACTATATTAAGTCTGAATTATCTGTCAGCTTCCAGTTCAATCCACAGAAGTATTTAAACTGATACCTCTAGCTCAGCATGGTATTGCACACGTTTAATCCCAGCACTTGAAAAGCTGGGCCAGGAAGATTACCAGATCAAGGCCACTTGGAACTACATAGTGAGACCCTGCCTCAAAAAAAAAAAAAAAAAAAGAAAGAAAAGAAATAGATAAAAAACTGATATTTCCAACCCTAATCCAACATCACATAGGTCATTCAAGTTTTCACCCTCAGATTTTTGCAACTCACTTCTCAGACAGAAAATGGGTTCCTGCTTTCCACTGTGGTGTGTAATTGGCCATGCATTTTTAGAATGTTTTCTCCCTGTGTGATGCCCTCCTCACCCCACTTTGGCTCCGTACTCCAAGCCAGGGGTCTGTCAGGACACACTGCTATGTGTATTTGTTTTCCTTTGGATTCTCAGTGTATCGCTATTGGATACCTCTATGTCCAGAAGAGGCAGATTAGTACAAATTATTCAATAAATATATTTGATCATGAACACTGTTTTTGCATGGACTGGGCTTTTCATTTTAAGAAGTCATGGCTGAGAATTTCAGAAGATGATTCCTCCTTTGGCCTTTCCTCCTCTACTTGATCTCTGATGGCTGGAGCTAGTGTTTTCTTTTCTTAGCTCAGGAATTTTGACTTCTCATGACCTCTTGGTCTTCAAAGAATAAGCCATGCAGATTTGCAATACTGAGTTTTTCTCCAAGCAAGAGATTTTCTTGGAAGAACATAAAGGTTGTGTTAGGGGTTTAAATCAGTGAGTCTGTGGACCCTGAGCTTCAGGATGGGGAGGGAGAAGTGGGCATGGAGAAAGGCAAGGAGCAAAAAGAAGTGCCACGGAAGATAAGCAGTGTAGAGTGAAGAATCTGGTAGAAGATGAAACTAACTCATAAACAGAACCCACAGGGGCCCGCCATACTGTTGTGGAAACATCTTTTCTTCTGCTTCTTTCTGATTCTGACCTTAAAGAAGGTGGTCAGGGGCAAAGTGCCCAAAGATCGGAAAATATTCCACCAATTAGTGGTTTGTTTTTTCCTGGAAAAAATGTGATATTCTTATATTCCCTGATTCCAGTAAAAAAAAAAAAAAATCTATTTCCCCCTTTGTAATTTCTTTTATTTTACCCATCCTTGTAGGGAAAAAAAAAAGCACCTCTTGAAGATTACTAGCTGAAACCTCATTCTCCCCTCCCTAAAATCGATCTCCAATCAAGCTTCCGTCCCCATGTCCCCATAGCTCCATCGTGGATGCCGTGAACTGGAGCAACAGGCTCTGTGTTGCTAATCGGCTGTCTGTTATGCATCCCGTTTTTCAGCTGGGCCGCTCCTCTGCGGTGGATCGCTTTCTCTGTTGGCTTTCCACACCTTGCCTTCTTGCGCTCCCTCCTGCTTCATCCTTCTCATTGTCTGTCTTCTCTGCATCTCCGCTTTCCAGAGGGCTAATATGAGAACGTCCCCAGCTCTCTGTCTTTTTTGTCTTGATGACTGTACAAGTCCTGCTTTTAAATGCCTCCTCTCCTGTGGGACCAGCATATGCCTAGCTCTTGTCCAAAGATCCCACCTGAATTTACCCTCATGGATCCAGATGTTGAGTCGACTCCTTCACTTGAAAACTTGTAGCCATCTGGAGCTCAGCATGTCCATAATGAGTATTTCCCCTGCATGTGAACAAACAAAATCTCAAACTTACTTCTTGTCGGGTTTTTTCTCAGGTGATAGCAACTCTGGCCATTCTGCCTGAATTCCTTGGTGTCATCCTTGAAGTCTCTCTTATACTCTATAGCAAGTCCAGTTAATTCTACCCAGAATCTGACCACGCCTCCATTACTACTGTGATCCAAACATCTCTGGTCTGTTTGTTTGTTGTGTTTGTGGTGCTGGGAATTGAGCCCAGAGCCTTGCACATGCTAAGTAAGCATGTGACAGTGAGACGCACCCCTAGATCGTTGCCTGCATTTTTGTGACGGCCTCCTATCTGCACTCCTACTTCTTCTCTGGCCTCTGTTAGCCTGTTCTGAACATAGTAACCCAAGCAAATCTGGTGACAAATGCCACGTCACGTCACTCCTCCGCACACAGCACTCTGTGCTTTCCATCTGCCCTAGACTGTACATCCTCACTATGAGAGAAGATGTTCTCTCAAGAGCCCAGGGACTCTGTAGGATCCAGACCTGATTTCCGTGAAGGCGCTGCCTGATCGCGACCTCAGCATGATGACCCCTTTGGTACCTGTAGGTTTTGTTCCTTCTGCACGGAAAGCTTTTCCCTGAAAAGCTGCATGACCTGTTCTCAAATTTCACTACCTCCTCTGTCAACACCGTCAGGTATCCATCTCAAATGCCTGACGTGGTCAGGGCACGTACCACTCTCTGACATGCTACCCCGCCACCTCTCCTCAACCAAAGTGAAGCTCCCTGAGGGCAGGGATTTTGTGCAGCTGTTGTTGTACCTTCAGTACCTTAGCATAGGGTGGGGCTAAACTGTCTGTGAAGCTGGGAGAATGAGAATCATGATATGATTTGTTCATCATAGAAGGATATCTGAAAGAGATAGGACAAGAGTAAAAGTAACATTACCCAAGAGTTTCCCAATCAATGAGATGCACGCCTCCCAACTGCTCTATTTCTGTTATCGTGGAACTCCTGGCTCCTCCTCATTTTAGCTCTGGGCCAATCACCACAGAGGGAGGCTCCAGGACCATCCCACAAACCCCTCCCCTTGAACCACTCCCCAGAGTCTTGTGCTTCTCCCTCAGGACCCTGTCACTGTCTGGCATTATCTTGTCAACTAACTGATCCGGTCTTTGTGGTATCTCTCTCCTCTCTCTGAGAAGAGGATTTTATTGGTCTGGTTTACCATAAAATCACTCAGTGGCAAGAAGATCTGGGCACATAGTACATTTTAGTAAATGTGGGTACATGTTATATATAAATTATAAGAATCAGTATGTGATTTCTGCATTACCAGGATTTTATATGAGTTTTGCATGTGACTTTTGCATTACCAGCATTTCCTGGGAGAAAATCTAGATCATAGAAAAGCAAAATAAACAAAAGGGTACGCATAAGCCTATCCAGGGCTAACTACTCTGTTGCTTGTGTTTCTAGATATTTTGGTCTACTCTTGAATATACACTTTTAAAATTAAAATAGAAATATGCTATGCAAATTTTTTTATCTAACAAAACATTGTACATGCTTTTGTGCCTCTAAATAAGCATCAACTTAATGATTTTTAAAGACTATGTGGTGTTCAAACTAAGTATGGAATATAATTTATTGAACCAAATCTTTACTATGGGACCATAATTTTCCTCTCTTCTATTTGCACTAATATAAAAAAATAAAATATATGGCCTTTTGTTTGTGTGCAACACGTATGGACCAATTTTAATCTTATTTTTGGATAAATTCCTAAACCAGAATGTAATAGGAAAGAATTAGCACATTTTTGAATGTTTGAAAATTCTAGTTGAATTGCCTTTCAGGAAGATACCTGTAGCTCGAGCTGGTAGTTCCTCCCACAAAAATATGAGTGTTCGTGTTTCCCTAGCTTACACCTATAAGGAGTCTAGTTATTTATAATGATATCTAATGTGATAAAGAAAGAAATGGCAGGTCAGAATGCCACAGCTGAAGTGGTGTCACACTTTTCACAGTTCTTGCTTCTCACATATTTCAGTTCAGACTTTCTCAGGCTGGTTGTTAACAAAGATACTCCATTATGTTCAGCAAATAGCTCTCTGACCCTATTTTGTAAAGGACGAATTCTAATCAGGATTGATGAAGCTGTACCAGCCTAGTGACTTAGACTACTAGGATACCTAAAATCACTCATCTTTGCATTCCTGAAATAATTTGTCACCATGTATCATTCTTTGAACAGTGTACTTAATTTGATGTGTTAATATTTTAAGATTTGCTCTGTAATCCATAGCCCAAATTAACTTGATCTGTAACATTTATTTTCATGCCGTCTATATTTTAGTAGTAGGTTTTGTTTGTTTGGTTTGGTGTTTTGAGGCAAGTTCTCACTATGTAGTCTAGGGTGGCCTTGAACTTGGTGTGTAGTACAGGATGGTTTTGAAATTTTACCCTCCTATGTCAGCCTCCTAAGTGCTGGGATTACAAATTTGTACCACTGTGCCCTGTTTATCAGCTATTTTTAAAGTTCTACAAAAGAAAGCTACATTTCTCCCTGTTCTGCAACCTTGACATTGGAGAAAATGAGCTTAATCAAACCATTTGGATTCAATTCATTTTGGAAAGTAACTCTCATCTCTAAGATCACCTCAAATACCTTTAGGCCACTATAAGTCTTTCTCTGGTTATTGGTCCACATAACTTGCAGCTTCATTCTGTGTCAGTTTCAGTTAGTTATATTTTCCTAGAAAATCATCCACTGCATCAAGGTTATAACATTTATAAGCTGGGCATGTGGGCACATGCCTGCAATTCTAACACTCTGGGAAGCTGAGACAGGAGGATTGCAAGTTTGACTCTGGGGAACTTAGCACGACCCTGTCTCTAAATAACAGTAAAGGGCTGAAAATGTATCTCAGTGTGAAGGCGCTGGATTCAGTCCCCCATACCACAAAAACAAACAAACATAGTCATATGTTTGTACATATTTTCTTATTTTAAGAGAGTAGTAAAAGAAGAAAAAAAATAGAAGCATACCAACATAAAAAACATAAACAAAGCAAATCAAGAACACTAAAAGTGATACAAGGTTTCAAGACAAAATGATAGGAATAAACAGTGGTTGTTATATTACATATTGTTATCTTCAACTATGTTGCTCATATTGCCAGATGTAAGAACAGAAGATTGTTCAACCATTTAAGAGAATAAAAAATAATTGTTAGATAAAATATTAGAGGTAATACAGTTTCACTAGACAAGACGGCAGGAACTCACCAGCGGTTGTTCCATTGCATATTGTCTTCAAATCAGATGCTCAGATTACCAGATATGAGCATGCAAAATTGGTCAGATTATAAAAACTGTTAAGCATTAACCGTTCCTTTCAATATACCATCAGGCATCAGCAGTACAGTTATCCCAGATACACACACACACACACACACACACACACACACATATAAATTTAAAATATGAATTTAAAATATATATTTTCTCTTCTTTCTTTTTTCTTCTTTTCCTCATCCCAGTTGTTCCTTACTTTCAGCAATTTCTTTCCCTTTCCTATTATCTGTTTGTATATACTTTCTTCACTCCATCTTATCTACTGATATCCACTTTTCATCCCTAGTAGTTTACATTTATATTTTATGTCATTTTCCTCCTCATCATATATTTTTAAATAAACTTACTGATTTAGATAAGACCTTTATCCTTTATTACTCATTCATACTTTAAATTATACATCTTTTTGTGAAGGATAATTTTTGATGTCAAATTCCATGTCTACCTATATTTTAAAAGTTATTAGAGAAAGCTCGCAGCGGAGTACCATTCTCCACCTCATTTCATACACAAGCACACTCTCAAACTGGCCTCCCATCAGAGGCTGTCTTCAATGTCTCCTTGCACCTCCTTCTGCGTTTTGGAGAATTTCCACCAATATAGGCACTCGAGGGTTCCCATACCATGGTTTTCTTGGAAGCAATACCTCTTTGAAGGAACAGGTCATCTGAAGAGGCACTGAACGACTATCAGAGTATCCAGCTTACACTCAGACTGCCAAGGAAATGAGAAATTCTTAGCACAGATGGCCCAAAGGGAGAATGCAGCTGCCTCTGGACAGAAATGTTGTGGTGTCTTGGATGAGCCTGGCCCCTTCACAGGAGGCTGCTTTTGTTGTGGCTCAAGTTAGGTCTACTGGGAAAGTTCCAGAGTGGGATCTGCTGATGAGTAAGAGCCTGAAGCTTGCTCCATAAAAGCCACCAAACTAACCTCCTAAGCACTGCCAGATGCTTTGAGAGTCTCAAAAGTTTCCAGGGAAGATGCTGACTGATGGGAAGGTGGCGGCACAGGGCCAAGGTGTGTGTCAATTTCCTGTTCTGATGTAGCATGGTCAGCTACAGGTAAAATATAAGTTATACAGACTCATTGATGAGGCATCCAGAGGCAGTGATGGCAAATTCAAGGACCTCTAAAGGTGTGAAAATACTTGCAGCAGGATGGAGATACAGCTCAGTGGCATCA
>PVLD010018268.1:0-39444 GCA_004027595.1 Dinomys branickii | reverse complement strand
TCTTCGATCTCCTTTTTCAGAGTACTGTAGTTTTCACTGAATAAATCTTTCACATTCTTTGTTAGATTGATTCCTAAGTATTTCAGTTTCTTGGTTGCTATTGTAAAGGGTATGGTTTCCTCAATTTCTCTCTCAGTCTGTTTGTTGTTCGTGTATAGGAATGCTATTGATTTTTGGGTGTTGACTTTGTATCTGGCTACGCTGCTGAATTTCTCAATTAATTCCAGCAGTTTTCTTGTGGAGTTTTTGGGGTCCTCCATGTATAGTATCATGTCATCTGCAAATAGTGATAGTTTGACTTCTTCCTTTCCTATCCTTATTCCTTTTATGTCTCTCTCTTGTCTGATTGCTCTGGCTAATGCTTCCAGAACTATGTTGAATAGGAGTGGTGACAATGGACATCCTTGTCTTGTTCCTGATTTTAAAGTGAAAGTTTCCAGTTTATGTCCATTCAGTATGATGTTGGCTGTTGGTTTATTATAGATGGCTTTGATCAGATTGAGGTAGAGGCCATCTATTCCTATTTTTTCTAAGGTTTTTAACATGAATGCATGTTGGACTTTATCGAAAGCCTTTTCTGCATCTATTGAGATGATCATGTGGAAGATAGTTCTTTTATAGCTATGCTAAACATATTGAGATTAAACATGTTTCAACCATTTGAGAAGAAATTGGTGAATAAAATAGAAATTTTAACTGAAATACTCCTTTTGGTATGTTACTAGTTCCCATAAGAGTAGTAGATATGCTAGAAGAATACAATTGTTGCAAAAGAAATATGTTTTAAACATTTTCCAGAATAAAGGAACTCTTAGCCAAGAGAATACAAATGGATATTCATCTGGCCAAAGAATAAAGATAAAAATAGCAAGTACAGTATAAAATGACTCAAAAATAGTAGAAATAAAGGGAAAGAGAAAGGAAGAGGCAGGAAGCAAAGGACTTGATCTGTTTTAAAAATTATAAGAGGAAGTTTTATAAAAACTCTAAAAATTAACCAAAGCACATCAATGATAAAAATTATCAATCAAAAAATGCTTTATGTGCTGTGTTGCTTTGTAAACATTCTTTAATGGTCCAATTAAAAACTTTCTTGTATAGAAATATATGTAAAATAGGTTTTTAATGTCTACATAGCAAGTGCCATAACAAGTTAAGCTGGGTAGCCACTGCAAAGCACAAGAATACTGAACAGTACAACTATCAATGGAAATTTGGTTAGAGTGGAACCGGAAAAAAAACAAAGGTTCAGGAATAAACTACCATAGTTTATAGTAGATAGTAGAGGGTAGAATAAGGAAACCTCTGAATTATATAATAATAAACATACTGTACAATTATTTATAAATGGAACTCATTAATTAAATTCCTCACTAGTATTCTGATCCTCTTACTCAGTTCAGTTCTTCAAATATAATTAGCCTATTAACCTGAGTCTTGGATAGGCGATAGCTTAGGAGAAATTTAAGTTAGAAATACAACAGACTTTGACCACTTCATTTTTAGTTTAATGTTGTATAATTTTTGTCTAAGTACTACAGAGTGGTCCTTCACAAGTATTCTGTTCTTTCAATTAAGAGATATGTAAAGCCGAACATAATCTTATCCCCCCATAACTTATTTCATATGTAATAGTTAATAATACTGAGTGCAAACTGAAGAATGTGTCTTACTTTTTATTGATTAACATTAACATAAACTTTACTCTTTTCTAACATTCTCAACAAAGCCGACATCATAGTAGTACCACAAAGAGGTACTACTGCTCAAACTAGGAATATTCTTTTTGCCAACACCTTAAAGGATATTAGCATGTCTTGAAAAAGACTTTTAAAGTCAGTGTACCCAACTTGCTATCTTGAGGTACACTGAACAACCTACCCACTTCCTCATGGATAGACTTCCAATTCAAAATGGAGTCACACATAGTTTTGTTTTCATCAACATATAAAATATCACAGGTTAATTGATAAAATGTTCTATGCCATGATAACTTTATACTAACTACAAATGCAACATGAGCTTTCCTGGGATCCAACCTAATTATGAAACAATATGGGACAGTTAAGAAATTTAAACATTAGCTACATATTAAATTATATAAAGAAATTCTGTTAATTTTTTAGATGTAAGATATTTGAGATTATATTATTTTTAAAAAAGAAGAGTAATGTCTGACTTCTGTAGTTTATGTAAGCAGAAGGGTAACATGTTTGAGATTTGCATTAAAATAGTGAAATGATAGAGTAGTAAATATGACACTAAATATGAGCAAGATTTGCCAAAGTTGGTAACTGTTGAAGCCAGGGACCCATTATATTATTGCCTGTTTACTTAATCTTTTCCATAAAAGTAAAAAAAGAATAGGTGAGGATGAAAAGTATCCTTGTGCTAAACTGAATTACAGTCTCCCCCGCAAAAAACACATAAATATGGCTAGTATGTGGCAGAGGGGAATTAAGACTGCAGATGGAATGAAAGTTATTAATCATTGCAATGGAGGGATTAACCTGGATTATCACGGTTGGCCCAGTGGAATTATAAGCATCATTACACATAGAAGAAGGAGGCAGGAAAATCAGTGTCATAGTGACGAAAAATATCACTTTGAAGATGAAAGATGGTCACTAGCCAACAAACTGAACAATTTCTCAAAGCTGGAAAAAATGAGAAAACAAAATCTCTCCTAATGCCTTCAGAAAGGAATGCAGCACTACTAACACCTTGATTTTAACAAAGACACACATTTCATACTTCTGATCTCCAGATCTATAAGGTAATAAATTTGTACTGTTCTATTTCAAGTTGTCATGGCGGGGTATTGGGAAAAGTTTTCAATTAGCAATAATCATGCCTCGAATAAACCTCACTGGCTACGATACTGCCACTGTGCAAAGTTTGTTCTGTTCTAACCCACTAAGTTTTTGGCAACTGTTAAAGCAACAATAAGAAATTAATAAACAATATTCTAGTAAAATCACAGTTTTATTTACCTGAAAGGAAATAAAGTGCAGATTTTACTAAGAGTCCAAATGAAATATGAATTCTCATCAAGAATAAATTTCCAAATAAGATACTCTACTACTTTAAAAGGAAATCTTCATCTCTAGTTCCCCATCCCAGCCTTCACTTTCCAGTCATCTCAAATGTACTTTTGTGGCTTAATTGCATTTACTACCCTTACAATGTTTCAAGATGATATCAGAATATAACATCTCTGCTACTTTCTGACCACTTTCACTTATATAAAATCAAATCCTATGTCTACTATTAGAATCACTGATTCTACCAATTAGAATACTTTATTTGGTAGTATTCTAATACTAGTACAGTGTGATTTTACTTCTATTCATCATCATACTGAAAATATATTACCATAATCAAATTCTCTTTGGTCTAATTCACTTGTCTCTGACAGTTCTGTGTTGTTTATTTTTACCATGGTTGACCTCTCTGCAAAGTTGAGAATGGCTGAATTTCTCCCTTTCTGTAAAGGATTCAGATCATCTGTCTGTACTCTTGAATTTTCCTCATACCATTTTGCTCAATTTTCCTGTGGCTCCCGTGTTAATGATATTCTCCACCAACTTTTTACCTAAAATAAACATTTCTTACATTCTCAATTCAAGTCCTCAATTTACTTTAGTATTAGTGATTTGTAGACTTTTTTATTTACAGACTTATACATAATTTTTAGTTAATTTATAATCAACAAATTGGACTGAACACTAAGGAATCCAATCAGTTTTCCTTGATGGTAAACTAACTTTATCATGTTCATTTGGGGAAAGTATTAGATTTCCAATGTCACTATAATTTAAAACGATGAAATTTTTCACAATGATGAAAAATTTAAAAAAAATAAACAATGAAAGTCTCAATCCTTACTTTCTAAATGCAGACATTAAATCTGCATCTAAAGCCAGCATTATAAAATGATTACCTTTATTTATAGTAAAATACATAGGTCCTAATGAGATGTTAATTTTGTGCTATCATTAATTTGAGGGATATTTATTGGAGATATATATAATCCAGTTATTAAAAAATTAACTGAAAGTAAAACTTTAAATATTTTATTTTATTTATTTATTTATTTATTTGGTCTTTTTGAGACAAGGTCTTGCCGTGTAGTTCAGGCCGGCCTTGAGCTCACTTTGTAGCCCATGCTGGTCTCAAACTCACAACGATCCTCCTGCCTCAGCCTCTCAAGTGTTAGGATTATAGGCATGTACCACCATACCTTGCTCATTATATTTATTTTCAATTTCAAATTCATTATATTAATTTATACCATCATTAAATATCATCGTGTTCACAATCATTCTATACATTATCAATATCAACTGGTAACTTGAGCCTTCAATAAAACTGAAATCATTCTAATATCATACATAAGTACAGAAAAAATTGTAGGTAATTTTGCTGATAAATCACCCAAAACATTATTTCACTCTTATCATAGTTCACTAGCAAAGAGTGGTTTATATCCTAATTATTATTTAAGATATTAATAAAATGTTAGGAATAATGAACATGTTAATATATTCCTTGCCATATTTCTTCAGTGACTATGAATGTTTCATTTAACAAACCCTCTCCTCAGCTATCATCATGGGCCTATTATGCAGTTTTTGGAGGTATTATATTCTATTCTTATACAATTGCCTTCTCCACATCTTTTAAATATGATTTGTATCTTTGTCTTTCTAAAACGTAATCACTAATTTTCTAATTCATCCTTACAAATAAAATATATTATTACCTAGAAAATTAGAAAAAAATTCCCCAATATATTTAATATTCATTTTATACAAAACACTAGTTTTATATTTTATAAAATTAGCCTTTCAAACATGAAAAAATGTTTGAGAAAAATTATATTCTTTTTAAATTAAAAAAGAAAATAACCATCACTAGAAATACAAATTTTACAAAGATTATTATTTTGATGCTTAAGTGGGAACAAAAAACTTAGTTTTCTCTTAGGGAAAAACATTCCATTTAAAAGCTTAAAGTACAGCTTCTACTTGATTCCTTTATTAGATATAGTGAAAGTTATGGCTGCTAATCGAGTACATAAATGGTTTTACAGAACCATTACCTTAGTTCAACACAAATGCCCTAAAATTAAAAATAAAGTATGGAATTTAACTCTGAATTTTCATAGGTCCATCTTCAAGTAGTGGCAGAAAGACAACAGTAGAAGCGCAACAAACTTCAAGAATAGAATTTTCACTTAATCACTGGAAATAATCCTATAGATAAGCGTACCGGTAAATTATACATGATTTTAAAGTAGTTCTATATTGAGACATATACAAAGGATGACAGCATTGTTAGCTCTTTAACAATTCCATACTGAGATCAAGATCACAATTTCTTAACAATACACCAGCACCACAGGACGTTTTGTATAAAAATGTAATTGTTTTCTATAGTAACTTTAAAAATTGTAAAAATAGTTTCTCCACATATATAACCATTTACTCAAACCTTCCCTATACCTTTTTGCTCTCAAGATAGGCAAAGCAGAGATCTTAGGGTACATAACAATTTGTCTTTAATTACTGCTTATTACAAATATTTATTTTAACTATTTTTGGTTCTTCACATGTTAGTCCTAACAGAGGTAGCTGAATTTTCCCTGGTTTGGCTGAATTGCCATTCTAAAAGATGTCTAACTGCTACTGTCTTTTTTTTTTAGTGACAGGAACATGAAGCTATTGTCAGATGCTATATCCATAATAAATTATTATAACATCAATTGTGCTACCTTTCATTCTACTACTTTATAAGTGTAGAAATATGTTCACACATTTCAGGAATGTATTTCTTTCATGGATGAAAACTACAGAAATGTGGAATTGTAATTATGATCTTACGCCACTCTCAGTTACAGAACCACTCAAATAAAATGTAAACTCAGAAGAATGTGGAGAAAATAGAAATCTTGAGGAAGAGATAGTATTCGTGGGTATCTGGGTACTTAAATCTCCTTTCCGCTTCTCAGGGCCCTGACAAAGACAACTATCTATTGTCCATACCTACGATTTTATACCTATTTAATTGCAAAGATCTGATATTATATCAAATCATATGACAATCATGATTATAGATCCATTTCCCTGCCAAAAGTATACTAGTTGTCTTGGCTCTGATATCATGACCATTTATAAAAACATATATATAAGACATATATATCATGCCAACTTATAAAACAGCTAACAAATGTTAATGAATAGCGAATTAGTTCGCTAATTTAAGAGTTTATTGAGAGGGATTACATTACCTGGTACTAGTGATATATTTATTTTTGTCTGTTCTACTAATTAGATCTAAAATATCTTGTGCATTTGTCCCTATCAATCTCACAATTTTCAATTGTGACTTTTATTGTGACCTTTGGAAATAAGAATGTTCCTAATATCTTCACAATCAGAAGCAAATTAAATTTAATTGAATCTGCAAGCTTCTTTTCCATATTTTGTTTTGTTTTGTTGTTTTGCCTTTTTGAGACAGAGTCTCACTATGCAGTTCAGGCTGGCCTTGAGCTCACTTTGCAGCCCAGGTTGGTCTCGAACTCACAACAATCCTCCTGCCTCAGCCTCCCGAGTGCTGGGATTACAGTTGTGCATGACTATGCCCAGCCCTTTTCCGTATTTTTAGAAAATTATGTCATGTTCTTAAAGAGGTGCCACTTTCACTGATGGTTTCTTTCCCTTTCTGCAACATAAAATTTATTTCATAAAACGCCTCTCTAAGAAGTTGTTCAAAATAACATCTACTTTGCTCTTAACATGCTACTTCTAACAGTTTCCTTGCCGCTATTTATTCATTCATTTGATAAATATTTAACTGCATTCTATATTGTGTGCACTGTTTCATACATCAGTGATATATATATATGAAGCCCTGACTCTGCCAAGCCCTCCCTCTATCAAGCTTACATTCTAATGGGAGAAGCAGACAAACAATAATAAATATATAATTGAATAAGTGATTTTAAGAACAGTGGTTTCAAATCATGTTTCGTGGAACTCACATTCAGGAAAGGTCATCTGTGTACTTCACAATTACCTCAACAACATGGGCATTTAAAGACACACATACTGAACTTAAAACATGTTACACTAAACTGATGCATTAATTTTTTCTATGTTTTTGAACTTCTTACATATACATCATTGATTATGAAAGTTGTACCTTTACCCCTTTGTTTTATAAATTCTAACAAATATCCTATGATCTGTCTATGGGCATTATGCAACAAAATACAAATATAAAATACAAATTTTTCCTGCATGGTTATACAAATTCATATTATAACTTATAAATCCAATACTGTATGTGAATGAAGTACAATATTTATTGGTTTTAATAGGTGTTATTTAATGGGGTTTCAAATAAAACTTTGGTTTGTAGAGCATTACTGCTCTAAAGAAACCAGTACAGAATTTTTAGCAGAGAAATAACATGGTTGACACTGTATTTCAGAGGTGACATCATTACAATGAAATAAAATGATATAAAGTAAAACAGAAAGCAAGAAAATCAGTCAGAAAATGAAGACCACCAAAAAAAAAAAATATGGTGGAATGAACAAATTATAGAAAAGGAGGAGTTCATTTCTGAAATACTAAAGAAATAAAACATGTTGATGACTCATTAGACAGTAGAAAGGGCAACGATTTTCAAAAGAACAGAGTCTAGATATACAGTACTTTAATATCAGCCATGTTGAAAGGTACAAGTACCCAGACTCCTTAATAGTCAACTCCTTAATACTCAGAATAGAATGTTTTGTCCACATGTAATTCATGCATCTAAATGAATTCTCTTTTGCAATAACAGTTCTAATTTTGCAATTTCCTTAGCCCATATATATATTTTATTATAAATCCAGGTAAGCTATTATGCAGTCATATTACCACTGTTTCAAAATTAACTACATTCTTATTCAAAGATGTCACATTTTTTCCATTTAGTAAAACTTCAATACTATTAACACATTATCCTTGCAATTTATTTGAAAGTCATTACCCAATATTATAATAGCCTATAATATTATACTATAATAACTATATGTATTCTACTACAAGCAAGAAAATATTTTTAAACTTTGGATAATAACACAAATATACATTTTCTTACCCCTCCCAATTTATGTATTGCCTTCACCGTATTATCTTGTCTGATCTTCCAATAATCCTCTGCCTTTCAGATAAAGAAAGCAGAAGTATTTATCCCGATACTACTGCAAAAAATCAAATCTTGAGGGAGAAAGGAGATATATGTTTTGCCCAAGACAATTTTGCTGGCAAATGGCAAGCTTTAAATAAAAAAAACAAATTTTCTTATTCCTAATTAGTGCTCTTTATACCATACCATGTTTGCAAAGTAGTACGTATTTACTCCTGACAGGTCTCATGACCATCTCTTTTCTGAATAAGTAGCTAGCTAAATGGCTATATGTTTCATTTTCTTTTACATTCACACAGTTACCTGAAACTTTTTATTTTGAAGCCCTCGATACCAGCTTTATAACCTCAGCCACCTAATAAAAGTCTCCTTCAGAAGTTTACCCTCCCTATACCAATTTTATCTCTAGTAAAATTATTCTTGCATCACTATGACACCCATGAATAGAAGGAATTTAGAAATGAAATGTTTTCAAAATCTAAGATTGGAAATAGCAGTATGTCAAAGATTACAAAATCAGGGTTTAATTCCCGGACTAGCAGTCCAAATTTGGTCACTAAGACTTACATATTTGTCACATAACCATTACTAACATTCTCTGATTTCACAGAATATCTATTCTTCATATTGAGGGAAAAATCACTATTGTGTACAAATTTCACAAGACATGTTAAAATTAAATCTGTTTTTTAAATCTAATTCTAAATAAACTTGACTTTTAAGGAAACTACTAACTATATAGTTAATGTTTTTCTTATATCATTCTACATTTGTGTACTACCCCAAAATAATTTCAATACTTTTTAAAAAACTTGTTGCAGTATCAAAATATTTGGTACTTGATTTCTGAAGTTTCAAAAGTCTACTATTTTTTCTTATATATTCAAACACATGCATAAAACTAAATTCCTCTGCATAAACCACATCAAAAGCACACTGAGGAAACTCAAAAAGGACAATAAAGATAAGCATGTCATAAAGTGGTAAATATATATTAACATACATCTTTTGTAAATTCTCATCTTTGCTCCCTGTCAGAAATTCTTTTTTATTAGAAGTTCAATCTCAAAGAATAATTACCTAAAATGCTTTCTCAGTAAATTACAATACTGTCTATTTTCAAGTCCTTACAAGTATTACAAGTTCCATAAATATTAAGGCTGTAGCATGTATTTGCTGTTTGTTTACGTACATACGAAGGGATGAAAAATTTAGGGAGATTTTTATGTTCAGAATTTTAAGTCAGTGTCACTGGACCCTTTAGAATAAATATATTTTGCCACTGTCTATTTAATTTTAGCAGTGTATTAATAGTTCTCTTCGTTTTGTACTAGACAGTGAAACAGAACAACAATTAGCTTTTCTGAATGACAACACAGGACACCAAATGACTATTTTCTCCTTTGGTTTACTGCTTCTATATAAATATCATATTTCATCCACCACTGGGCCTTAGCATTATCTTGCAAATTCTACTTTTGTCTATGCTTATTTCTTCCCTGAAACTACCACTGCTAATTAAGTTGACGTCAAAGTTGATGCCTGAAATACCTTTATTAACTCAAACTGACCTATCCACAGGATTCTTGGCACCACTGCCTTTGATGCTGGCATCTCAAGGATTCCCAGTCAACAATTCCTAGTGTGGTGTTTTATTTATTTATCTTCTTGTTTCTCCAGAGCAATATAATAAAGGAATAACAGGCCTCAAGCAATGCAAAATTTACCTTGCAAATCTGGAAATACTCTGAAGTCAGGGTCTCCTGAATCTCCTCTCTGAGAACTCCAGCCGTCCCTCCCGGATGCAGGGGACCACCTCCAGCCCCAGCGCTGTTACCGCCGCTGCTGCTGCCACTGCCGGGGGAGGAGGCAGTTAAGCCATCCAAAACTTTTCGGAAATTAAACTTCTTCATTTTAAACACTGTTGAGAAATTCAAAGCCAAAGAGAAGGGGGTGAGTTACTGCATAGAATTACACCAGGTAAAATCATTCATTTTTCCATATTCAAGGCAGTAGTAGCCAATCTCCATTTTATGAGCATTGGCTACAAACTGAGAAAGAAGAGAGGCTTCATTTTGTCAAATTTCAATTCTAAAAAAATATATGTATCTTTATAAGATAAATAAATAAAGACAACTCCAAGAGCAACAGTATTCCCTCTTCATACATCAGGTTTTCAAGGGCTTTTATCCCCAGCTGTAGCTACGCTTTGACAGCAATAGGGTAAAAATAAAAGGCAGTGTCATCCTCGTCATTAGCATTATATCATCATTATTATACAATCAAACCAGAATTCAAAAGAACAAGACCCTCTGCGTCTCTCTTAAAGGCGGGATTTCTTTCTAAAGGTGCAGCTCAGAATATTTCATTTTCAGGCAAAGGCTGTTGACGGGGTGCTGGAATTTACTCTGCCACCATCTTCCGGGCTGCGCCCCCCGACTAGTCATCTTCAACCCTCCCTTTTTTCTCAGTAGGAAATTTGGGAGGCGAAGGTGCCTTTTCTCACATTCCCCATCCCCAACAACCCGGAGTGCGCAAACATCTGCGGGTGGCCCGCGCCACAGCAGACGGGAGGGCCGAGCGGCGACGCCGGCCGCCTGCACCCGTCCCGGCGCTCTCGGCCCCGGCGCTCCCGCCCGCGCCTCTCGGCCCCCACCCCTCCTCCACCCACCCCACCCGCGCCAACCACCCGCCCGCAGCCGCCGCGGCGCCCGCCCGCCGTCGCGCTCTCCGCAGCACGGCAGCCCTCTCGGGGGACGCGAGGCGGCGGCTGCGGCGCGAGTCCCGCCTCAGTCGGCCGGGCGCGCGGAGCAACCACCGTCGCTCCCCGGGGCCGGGCACCCAGCGCGCGAGCACACAAACACCCTCGCCAGACCGCGCGCCCCGCCGAGCGCACACCCGCACTCTCGCGCGCCCTCACAGACCCTCGCGCGGGCGGGCGCTCACACACACGCACGCAGGTGTAGCGAGCCGCGGCTGGACGGCGGCCGCGGCGTCCCGAACGAACGACTACAGACCCCGGACTTAGGCACCTTCCTCAGACGCCGCTAGCAGCCTGCAGCCCGGGAAGCTGAGGGCGCGGAAGGCGGCGGGCTCGCGGGCGTGCGTGCGCCCAGCTCCGGCCGCTTCTCCCGGTCTCTCTGCTCTCGGCGCCGGGCGCTCTCCGAGGTCCTAACCGAGCGGACTGGCTCCACCACAAGCTCCGCCCCCGCTGTGGGAGGCAGGCCCCGCCCCCGGGCCTCGCCTCCTGAGAGCTAGGGCGCTGAAGAGGGCGGGGCGTCCAAAGGCAGGAGCCGCCTCGCCGCCAATCCTGTGGTCTCGAGACGCGGTAGGAATTTGAGGATAGGCTGGAGGAAAAGCCAAAGAAAGGGGGCGGGGAGAATTTAGAAAAGCAGGTGTTTGATTGAAGGCGGTATTGGCCAGTACACCACGGTACCATGCTTTAGGGGCTGTAATTGGCGCTACCTGTTGAAGGACGCGAGTGTGAATCAATAGAATGCCTGCAAGCGTGCGAACTTGGAGAGTGCAGGAAGGTTACCTTAGGTCTTGCTCTGGATGATATTGTGAAGAGGACATGTGTTTTGCAGCTTTTCACCACAGTGAACCTCTTCCGTCTGGCCAGATGCATCTATTGGGCTGCCTCACTTCCTTGCCACCTGCTCTCAGTTTATATTTAATTAATCCCTGCTTAATTAACCCTCTTATCTACTAGTGGCTTAAGGAGTTGTCTGCCAGAGGGACTGTATTTCAATACAGTTTTAGAATACACGGCATAGCCCTACAGTTCCTAAGGGATTACTCACCTTGTCCACTCTAAGAAGTAGAATTACTCCTTCCCCTTCATCTTCACATTTACAAAAATGTTTAATTTTTTTTAAAGAAAAAGAAACATTTCTCTCATTTAGTAAAATGTGTCAAGAATTAGAGTATATTTTCAGCTTTTTCTCTGAGTCAATAATCGTTTTGGATTATACACTGTTCAGTGCAGGAAAACAAAACACTGCATCAGGAGGGGAAAATGTGGTTTTGAGCTTTGACTTGCTATTGAACCGGGGAAATTTTGGATCTAGCTTTGTTCCTCTGTGAAAATGAAGGGCAGCTCAGGGAGCATTGCTAACTATAGACTTCAATTTGGGCAAAACAACAGCGCTCACAAGTAATTATCCCAAATGCTTATTGCCTTAAGTCTCAAAGATCTGATTCTCTCTCTCTCTCTCTCTCTCTCTCTCTCTCTCTCTCTCTCTCTCTCCCTCTCTCTCTCTCTCCCTCTTCTCCCTCTTCCTCCTCCTCCTCCTCTGCCTCTTCCTTCCTTTCTCCTTTCATCTCTGTGTCTCATCTCTCTCTCCCACTACCTGAGATGGTGTGAGAGAGGAGGAGGGAGACTTGAAAGAAAAAAAAATTTGCTCAAGTACGTGGTAAGGCAAGGAAATGATGGAATGGAATAAAACTTGTCTTTTTTAGCTTTGGCTTAATTAAGCTCTCATTTTGAAATTTTCAATACTTAATGTTTGTTTTATCCTTTTGTGACACTCTACACAGCTAGACAGTAGCCTTTGTAAAGGCAAGTATGGGATTATATATTTCACCTAGCTTGTTTAACAGCACCCAGCACATTTCACTTGTAGTAAGAACTAGAAGGTTTTCTTCAGTTGGTTTATTAATAGTTGTTAAAGATTTATGAGATAGTTCCCAATTACATCAAGTTTAGGAAGAATAAAAATAAAAGTAGAAACAAACACCGTGTCTGATGTAAACTAGGTCTTGGTACGATTCCAATTTTTGTATTGGATTCTTTAACTGTATGTATCTTTTCCTTTCCTTTCTTTTCACATCATCTTTCTTCTTCGTGATTCATTGCTGAACTCCAGGTATAGATGCCAATTATGACTAAAGAATGTGTTTTCCTCTCTTTATGTCTCACTCTTCTTTTGGAAGGGAAAGGGAGGAGTTTGTTCTAAGTTTTGGTAGACTGGACATTGTCTAGCCTAGTGATTTTGATGTCCTCCTTTCCTTCAACAGAAAGTCTCCCGAAACTCCTTAATTCTCAAATAAATGAAAATAAGCCTATAACAACTGGTGATCTGATCTTTGGTGAAAGCAAAGAAAAAAAAATCACAGTTCAGCAAAACAAGATGTAATGTTTACAAGCAAAATTTCTTAAACTACCCATCACTAGCACCATACTATCACAAAGTAAGCGGTGGTTTTTATCCTCAAAATTGAAGGAGAGCTGGAAAAGGACACAAAAAGGATTGCCAAAGACTAGGGCTATGGAAAGAATTCAACAGCCTGCTTGAGTTATGATACAATATAGTAGATGTCCTTTTAAATATATATATATTAGTCAAAGAAAAATGCATTAGAATATATGTTTCAAAAAATTAGAAGCCTTAAAAATAGGATATGGTTAGAAATTTTAGAACATGAACTCTTTGGCACCACAGTAGATGGCACATACTAAGTGTACAGGAAATATTAATTTGAATATATAACAGCAAGTAAAACTCAACATAATGGCAATCACTGAAAGAGAGAGATCCTAAGGATAAAGAATACTGTGATGCCATTTCACAAACTATAAGCAAAGGACAGAAATGAGCAGGAAGCAGAGTATATTGTTTACATGGGAGAACAGGATAAACAGTTGTAACCTAAAAATCTTACAGGATGGGAGAATCATAATGAATTATTTGTAGAAGCAAATTCCATTCCAATTTAGTTAAACCATTTGTGAACTATTTGTAGCGGGAATGAGGCCAGACCATAAAATATGTCTTATAAAGAATGTGAGAAACATTAGGGTTGGGAAGGTTAATAATAATGAATTGCTTCAATCATTCTATTGCAACACTGTGGAATGGCTCATTTTGCAGAATGAGAAATTACCTAGGTGGAGTTTGGGTATAAGCCATGACTTCTTCCTAAAATAAAAATATAAAGAATTGCAAGAAAGAAAAATAGCTTGGTAGATGGAGCAAATTCATCAAATCATTTTAAAAACTCTAATACATAAGAAAGATTTTTAGGATATGTGTTGAATGTAATTACCACTGCAAGCACTTGTGGTCTTGAAGTGGACAATGAAGCTGTTACAAGCCAATTTTCCATGCCCCCCCTCCAAAAATCAAATAACTGTAGCTAATACATGTGTGTGTGGCACACATGTATGTGGCACTTTACACAGAAACAAAAATTTGACAAGTTGGCTAGGCTTAGAGGAAACTAAGCCAAATTGAAAAAAATGCATGTAAATTGTCCATTGTATATAAAGTTCTAACAATCAACTAGCACCTGTATGCCAAATACTGGAGTACTCTGAGCTTTGTGTACATCTCCTTTAATTTGAAATAGGTATTGCCCCCATTTTACAGATGAGGAGATTTGAAGCTCAGAAATCTTTAAGATATGTATGCCAGGTTATTTGCGTGGAAAATCCAGTCTTCAAATCCGAGGCTAACTTCTAAAGTCACACTCCTTAATCACTGCCCTATTACTAAGTAGAAGAATAAGTAGAAACTGTGATAGAAAAAATGGGGGAAGGGGTAGCTTCTTCTGAAAGACTGACATATATGTATTAATTTTCCAGGGTTGTTATAACAAAATCGCACAGATTGAGTGGCTTAAACAATAAAAGCTTCTCAAACACTTTGGAGGCTTGAAGTCCAAGATCAATATTCAGTGGGTTTGGTGTGTTCTGAGGCCTCTCAGTGACTTGCAAGTGGTCGAGTTATCCTCTCTCTGGCCTTGCCTGGTCTTTTCTCTGTGGGCCATATCCCTGGAGTCTCTGCACTTCTAATGTTCTTTATCTTATAAGAAAATCCATCAGATTATGCCAGAACCTATCCTAATGGCCTTGTTTTAACTTAATTGCCTCTTTAAAGGTTCCACAATCATTGGCGGAGGTACTAAGTTGCGATGGTTAGCTGATTGTGTCTAGTTGAGTAAGAAACACCCATCTAGATTGGCTCAGCATAGTTCTTGGCATGGAAGAACAGCCCTAGGATGACTGTAATTAGAATAGAATAAAAGGGAAATGAAGAAGGAAGGCTTGCTTCTGTTCCTTCAGAGGAACTCCAGTCTTCACTTTAACCAACAACTTCTGGCTTTTAGCGCAGACCCTTCAGCCTCCAGTACAGACCTCTCAGCCTTCAGACACGTGTGGAACACTATACTAACCTCCAGGTCTTCAACTGGATTCTTTGAATCTCCAGCTCACAGACAGACCTTTTGCACTCTTCCACACCTGACTCTGTGGGTGCCCATTTTAAGCCAGTCTTCTAAATTCTTATATATTGGTATATCTTGCATTAGATCTGTTTCTCTAGTAAGCACTAACTGACATGTAAGTGTTAGGGCTTCAACATATGAATTTTTCCTATAAAAATATCATCAGCAAATTCAACATTTTTAGAAGAGAGTCATCTAGGAGATGGATCTATATTTAAATTTAGAATTAGTTTCTTATTTAATTTTCACAATGATAATACACAGTAGCTATAAATCATTCCATTTTACAGATGACAAACTGATGTGAAGAATTACATAATAAACTCACTAACTAGTAGATTTTGTTTTTTGGTTTTGGCACCAGAAATCAAACTTGGGATCTTGTCTAGTAGGTTTTTAAACAGGAATTTGGACTCAATTCAATTTTATCCCAAAGTACATTTGGATGGAGGGAGAGTGATGGCACAAAACTCACCATAAGGCCAAGTTAGTGTGTGACCATTTTCAATCTTCTTATTGTGAGATAACCGGTCCCAGACTGAGAAGCGTAATTTATCCCCTGCTCCTGACTATGCAATTGAGTTATAGCATAATCTTTATTGGTCATTCTAAAGGTTAGAACTTTATTAATAAATCACACCTAGAAATCCAGGTTCCACCTATGGGTTTCCTTGCAAAATTTTTCAAGAGGATTAGAGAATTATTTTTCTTTCTTAAATCTCCATCTGATCTTACTATACCTCCTTTGTGAATGGCATTGGTTGGTAATTACTAGCTTTCCATCATAAGACAGGAAATAGCAACCCCCACTGAAATACCTCATTCAACTTAGTCCAAACCCACAAAGGGCGAAACCACAGGGTTAATTAAATTGTGCCATAGCTCTCATGGGTTTCAGATAAACAGGCATAGGTCATTAGGATAGAACTAAAACATACAAAGTATGGCTCAGCATACAATCAATAACAGAACTGCAAACAGAACTCATGCCTTCTATGACAAAACTCAAATATTTGCTATTAAATATGTAATTAAAATCAGTTCTTGGTGCATATTCTAAAATAGATTTTTAATGTACTCATCCATCACATTTTAATGTGTTAAGGGAAAAAGAGATATTGTGGGAACAGGACTAAGTCTAGGACAGTGGTACTCACAAGTGCTTGAGCTTCTAAGCCTCAATTTTCCCTTGTGAATAGGAACAGATATAAACTATTATAAGAAACATATGAAATTAAGTAAAAATGATTTGTAGAATACAAACCACTTGTAAACATATTGCTTAGTTTCATTATTCTTTTACTTTTCTGAAATACTTAATAGGAATTGACTTTAGATTTGAATTTACTTTCCAGTTTTTAATAATATAAAAGTCCTTTGCCCCTGGTGATTGATTGACTGTAGCTGAAACTGAAGAAGAGTAGAAAGGTTTGAACTAGATGAACTTTAAGGTTCTTTCCATTCCAAAATTCTGTTTTTCTATGATTTGTCTACTCAAGATTCACTATATTCTCTCCCTAAACGGTACCAAGTCTCATTGAAAAGGTAATTAAAAGGTACCGATACAGACAGTTGCCAATAGGGATAAACTATAGTTTATCATAGGCCAGAAACACAAGAATCTTCAAAAGTCTCCTTCTGCCAACTGGAGGACCCTGGAAATCATATTTTATTTTATTTATTTTTATATGTGTATGCAAGTGTATCTGATTATTAATGTAAAATGTGCTTATTATAGAAAGTTTACCAAATCTAGACATTTTTAGTTCTTTTCAAGACCTTTTTTAAATGTTAGAAGTGCCCAGCATAAGCTGTTTTGTTTCTTGTTTTCTTTTTAAACTGAATTTTTGTTGTGAGCATTTCCCATTGCATTAAATATTCTTTAGACACATCCATTTTGAATATTAATATCATATTCAGTTATATGGATACCATTTCAAAATTTATCTAATCATTTCCTTATTCTGGACATCTATCTCTAGCATCATACTATTATAAATAAAGTAGGGAGAATACTTTTATACTAAGTACTAAATATTTCATACTAAATATTTGACAGTTGTAGGAGGTATTATGTCAACATAACATGCCTTCATATTTAATTCTAAATTTTATTTTTTAATAGTTTCACAAATATACACTTTATCAGTCAGCATTTCATTGCTGAAGGCAAATACCTGACATAGACAACCAAAAGGAGGCAGTTTATTTTTGCTTATGGTTTCAAAGGTTTTACTCCATGGTCAGCTGGCTCCACACGGAAACATCATCGTAGAAGGGCATTGCTTGCTTCATGGCCGCTGGGAAGCAGGGCAGAAAAGCAGAGCCAGAGAGAAAGGCTTCTGAGAGCAAGGTCGCGACTCCCTGTTGCTCACAGACACACTCAGAAGTATGCTTCGCTAATCTCCTGGGCAGCTCTGCCCAGCTTTAGTACTGCGTAAACCCTAATTAAGAATGTAGGTCTCTGTGGAGAACTGATGCTACAATAAATCTTTGTAAAACGAAACTCATGCCACTGACACTGATTTCTTTAGGTGTTGTCAAAATTCAGAGAGAATTTTGAAGCGGTGCATTAGTAAGTATAATCAACTAAACAGAACAGATAAACATGACAAAGGAATACATGACTCTTTGCGGTTTCAGTTTATAGGAAGAAATGATAAAGGTTTTCCTAAACTTTTAGGTGAGAAAGAAAAGTAATACATTACTTTGACTTCTAAGTTTGAAAAGTGATGACACAAACTTCGTTTTATCAACAAATAAAAATTACAATTGTGTTGTATGTATTGCTAGTTAAAGAGGAAAAAATAATCAAAATCAGAGAGCTGAAAGAATAATGAAGGACACATCGATTCATAAAGGAAAATTTTCACAGGAAAATGACCAAATCTTAAAGGCATCTTAGAGACTTTTAAAGCCAGTTTGAGTTTTTACAATTATAGATTAAGGAAGTAGATGCTCACACTTGGAATTTGTTATTCAAAGTAAAGTTGGAGAGCAAGATTTATAGATTCTTTGATCTAGATGATAAAAATACTGCAAATATTGATATGCTTTCTTGGGCTTGGGATATGGATATAAGTGAGAACTGTCCTTTTTAACATAGCCTTCATTATCTCTGACACTTTAACTCATGTCTCATGAAGATTGTACCAGCATAAATAGGGATGTATATTTGTTTTTGTGTTGGTAATAACAAGTTCAATAATGCCACTACCAAATTATTTATTCACGATAGGTAACAAACAGTTAAAATGCTAAAATATTGTAAAACCCACATTAATTATTAGCTCTGCTAAAATTGGCACACTAGAGTTTTACAGACTAAGCCAGGATAATGGCAAGACTTAAGCTTTTCCAGAAACAAAATTTCAAAAACAGAGTTAGGGGTAGGAAAAGATGAGTGACTGCTTGCCTAACCAATTACACTCTAAGACAAGAAAATCCCCTAGGTGGGTCCTCTCTAGCCATGTGGAATACGTTTTCTGCGCTAATCAGTTCCTTGGGTAGCTTGGACTGAAAGAACATTATTGTTCTCTTAACCTTTGCCAAGATGAAGAACTTTAGAAGTATTTTTTCAGTAACAGAGAGATTTATGAGGTTTTCTCCCTCTAGCTCTCCTCAATTAAAAAAATAAATTGTATTTCTCAGCCTCATTCCTTTCTCACAATTACTCCCAATTCTCTACTGTTGTTAGCCATAGTCTTTCTTAATAGTCTGCAAATATTACTTTGCTTTACCTTTTTAAGTACATCTATGTCCAGTGTGCTTCAATTATGAAGATCAAGTATCTCGATCTGATACAATTCCTATTAAAGTATTCTGTATTATAGTTTTTCCAAACCATCAAAAAATATCCAGGACCTCAACAAATACCACTGTTTTTCACAATGCTGTCTTTAAATTTGGGTGGCAAAACCTATAGGAAACAAGGATATAAAAGTATGTTTTTAAGAACTCTGGTTTTACTTTTGAGAAATGGTTAATAGGAATTGACCTGAGCCTGCCCCTTCGGCAGTGTGTGACAAGGAAAAAGTTGCTTAACTTTAGTGGGCTTCAGTTTTCCTTCCTACAAAGAGAATATAAAATCACCAAACCCAATAAATAGTGAAAAATGAGAGAATTCATACTAGCACTTAATCAACTGCCGGGTGCACTGGAAACCCTCCATAAATGTTTGCTATTATTTTTCTGCATCAAAAGTCTCATATGAATATTGGTGATTGTCACAGAATCATCAGAAAAACATTAGTTAACTGTATCACATAAAATAACATGAAAACTGGTACAATGCTATTAGGATTTGAACTTTGGATAGTTGGATATGTGTAGGCTACTAATTACCTAGTCATCTAGAAGGGAAATCTGCATAGAAATTATAAGTTTGGCTGGGTTCAGTTGGGGACATCCAGAATGAAAAAACTGGGAAAACATGCAATTAACTCAGTCATGTTATGTGCTTATCAGATCTTTATAAGGTCTTGCTGGCAAACAAGGATGAAAAGAAAGCGTCTATAGATTAGAAAGAGTTATAAATGTATTTAGAAATTTGCAATACAGAAATATTCCCTCAAACAGAAAGAAAATACATAAACTTAGTCTTTCTGTTCAGACTCCAGGATTGAGGAGAGTTGTGACAGTTGTTGGTTCTCTTGTTCTTGTTTCCTCCTTTCTTTGGTTCTAATTAACAACTTTGAGAGATCAGAGTAACTACTGATATCCATTGACATTGCAAAATATTTCCTCAAGAGCCACATGAAGTACTCACAGACTTGCCAAAACATTCTGGAGGAAAAAGTGGAAGCATAAACAATTCTTAAGTAAGCTGAATTTTTCAAAAAATGCATGAGGGGAATTATATATCATCATTTTAACAATGACAATGCAATTACTATATTAACAGATATGTATCTTGGCTGAATTCTTTGTTTTTCTTCAGGTAATTATCTACATTTTAATGAAGAGTATTGGATTATATGAATATAATTAAATGTGATTTAAATTTTCTGCCTCTGTCTTTTAATGTAAATGATTTCATGAAGAAAAAGTAAACCTTTTGTTAGAGTATGTTCCCTAATCTGTAAACTTTAAAACATGGTTATCATACTTATACCCCATCAACCCCTACAGAGATCTCCATAGTTCAAGCAAAGAAGAAAGCTGGAAGAACCATAGGTTATAGCTACAAAAATGTGTTACATGGAATGTGGAAGCAAAAGACATGTTAAGAAGTGGGCTTTATTCTTCTGCATATCAGACTTAATGAAGACCACAGCCTTTGATTAAAAAAGAGAAACAATATAAAAAATAAAAATGAGTTCATTTTATGATTTGTAAAACAGCTTACAAAAAACTATTTCTATCTGTTTTACTTGTAGTTATATCCCTAGCCCTTAGAACAGTATCTCCTACATGGTAGCATCTGGCACACGTATAAAATATGTGCTAGGTTAATGAACACAGTACTAGTACATGGTATTCATGCATCATGCTAAAATTTCAGGCCTGAATTTGAAAATATAATTAAGCCAAGAATTAGATAAAATATTTCATTTATTCAGTGAGCATACATTATGTACCCGCTTGGCACTAGATACAATGCTAGATGTTACAGGGGACAAAGACAAAAAAGAAAATACAAAAAAAAAAAAAAAAAAAGAGGCAAAGGAAAAAGAGGCAGTAATAGTAACTTGAAAAGCTAATAATAATTGAGTATGGGGGGATGGCAGAGATGCAAATAACTCATTGCAAACCACTATTATGAGACTGATAATTGAATAGTATAAACAGAACCCTGTGATTATATTAAGGAGTAACCAATTATTCCTTAAAGATGCCTCAGTGAAGAACTGAGTGAATTGAGAAGATTGGTTTTAGCTCTTCTTGAACCTTTTCCTTAACACAGTTGTATCCTTATTTTCCTTGTCCTTCTTTAGAGCGTCTTTCCCACCTTCCCTGGGTCATTCTCCTTCTCAAACAGCTAAGGATTTAAGGATTAGGTATAATATCAGCAAGAATTTGAAATTGTCATAAATTATTATTTCAAAGAGTTTGTATTAAAGGAAAAAAAGCTCTGGAAGGAATAGATAAATAAATTAGATTTCATAGTACTTCTAAGTAGAGAAGCCCAACTGAAGGACAAGTCATTAAAGATCAAAAACTAAAATAAGATAACCAGTGAAACAAGTGATGACTTTGAATAAAGAAAAATAGAAACTATTCAGTGAAAACGTCCTCACCCTTCCACAGTCAAATCTTCTAAACATGTACTAGTTATCATCCATCTTAAGCAAAACAAACAGCATAATTTGTCTCCCATATCTCTCTTCAGCTACCATTCTATCTCTCTACTTCCCTTTATGGCTGTGTCACCAAGTTGTTTAAATTTCCTCAATTCCCTTTCAATATCTAGTTACTACTATCCTTGTTTCTATTCTTATCATTGTAATGCAACTACTCTTGCTAAGGTCAGCAGTGATCAACAGGTTGAAAGCCGATGGACGATTCTCAATTTCTTTCGTATCTAGTTTCCCAAAACTGTTCAGCACAGTTGATCTTAACTCTTTATAAAATATTCTTTTCTCTGACTTCTATGACTCACTTAGTTATTTTACTTTTTAGCTACTTATTCCTGGATTCTCTTCCTCTCCACATATTAAACTGCCTCAAGGTTTGATTCTAGATCCTCTTTCTTCACATTGTACATTCTAATCCCTAGATCCTCTGACCTGCCGAGTCCCATGGCTACAACTGCTATCTACAGGCTAATGGTCCACAAATTGCTAACTCTAACCCCAATCTCCTTCTGAGCTCCCGACCCACCATAGTCGCCGTTCTAGTTGGTATCTCCATTTTGATATAGTTATGGTTTATCTCTGTGTGTCCCCCCAAGCCTCGTCTACTCATGGGTGGGGCTTTGGGGAGGTGATTGGATCACGGGAGCATGGTACTTACCAGTGGATTAGTCCACTGATGAGGTTAGAGCTAAATATAACTGGAGGTGAAGGCTGGTCAGAAAGCCGGGTCACTGGGGGCATACAGTCTGCAAGAGCTTATCTCTTCCCCTTCACTCTTCTGCTTCCTGACCACCGTGCCACAAGCAAGCCTCCCCTGCCATGCCCTTTGTCATGCCTCCCTACCTTAGAACCATCTGGCTATGGCCAGAAACCTCTACAAACTGTGAGCTAAAATAAACCTCTCCTTAAAGCTGTGGGAGTTGGGTATTGTGTCATTATGATGAGGAAAGTAACTAAAACAAATGTATTTCAGAAATCTCAAAAGCTATGCCAAAACTGAACTATTGACACTCCCCATTTCAGACAGTAGTATGTCAATCAACTAAATTGTCCTACCAGAGCCCCAGCAACTATTCTTGATCCTTTCCCTTCCCTCACTTGGCGACTGCCAACGTATGATCAAATCCTGTATTGTTTCAATTCTATATACCACAGTACACTTTAGATATTGTGAGACCCTAGAGAAAAAGAGCACATTTGCTCCCTATATTTAATAGATTAAACCCAAAAAGGGGACTACTTGGAGAGTATTAGAGTTTGAAAGGCAGTTAATACATTATATAATATTAGAATCAAATGATGACTTTGAAATATTGTCTTCTTCTTAACCTACTAACAACTCCTACTTCCCACTCCTTCCACTTAATCACATTTTTCCACTTCTATAAAACTTCATATATGTATATCTTTATCAGTATGATAATTAAGAATTCATAGGAACCTCTCATCATCTCTACTTATAAGATTATGAGCATTTATCCTGATTTTCTGAGCTATAGTTTAATTTCAGGACAGAAATAGTCATAAAAATGGGTTCTACATAGTTAAAAGTGAGCATTAGGGTTTTTTTCATTCTACAACACTAATGGTAAAAATTTGGTAAGAGAAAGATTTCCTTCCTTTTGCCACACCAGAGTGTGTGCTTTATTGAGTGGGAAGGAAGAAGTACAAAAATACTACCCAGCAATACTATAACAGGGTATTGTTTAGGTTCAGGAAAAATAATTAGCAATTTCCTCAGCATATTATTTTTTTAAATCAGTGAAATTTCTTTCTTAAAATGTCCTGGATTTAACAGCAACAGTGAGGTGCAGATGGAGGTGGCCCAAACCCTTCTCGCTCCAACACCGAGCGGAAACATGAGCTGAGGTATTGGGCTCCAGCTCCCACCCTGAACTCCCTCTGTGAGCACATTGAGACTTGGCGCCCCTCGCGCCCAACATGTGTTCCCAACAGCAATGGGCTGAGTCCACGGGCTTCAGGACCCACTCTAAACTACTAATACTAGCAGCAAGAAGGACTTCATACTGCTTGCATATATGAACCTTGTACGAACCCATAGCGACAAATTATACAAAAAGCAGCAGTCCTGGAGACTGAGAGATGACAATATACTCTACACAGAAGACCTGAGAAACTCCTCCAATTGTCTCCTAGAACTAATAACTACACTTAGTACACACCCTGGACTACCTCAGTGAGTACAGGTGAGGGAGACCTCATGCCGTTTGTGCCCAGCATCCCAAGTGCGTCCAATGCCCAGCTGTAAGGGTCGGGGAGCAGTAGCACCGGAGAACAAGAGGTGGGAAGAGGCGCAGACCTGGAAGTAGAGTGCAGACCTGGTCCTCTAGCTGGGCAGGGATAGCCTCCAAAGAGTCATAGGCAGCCTGCAGTGAGACACTGGTGGCCTATGAGGAGACCCCAGGGGCCCTGACAGCGAGCACAGCAGCCTATTGGGGGAGGTGGTTCCCCACAGGCTACATGAAAATCCTGAGGACCTGGACCAGGCACCCCGGCACACAGAAATTGGGTGGAGCCTGGCAGTCCACAGGGGTGACCCCATGGACTCGACCAGACCCCCAGGCACGCTGCATTGGGGCAGAGCCTGGTGGGGTATGTGGGGGTGACCCCGCGGACCTGACCAGACCTCGAGGGCCTCGAGGGCTTGTCAGTGAGTGTTGATCATAGTGTGCCTGGGCCCCTGTCTATATATCATCATTGAGGTTGGGTGCTTTTCCACCTAGTGCCATAGTAATTTGTGTGCACCCATGTTTGTTGCAGCATAATTTGAAGCAGCCTGTGTCTTTCCAATGTGAGGGCCTGAGGAAATGAATAAAACCAACAAGTACAGTTACCATCAGAGGGAAGACGACTGATTGGGTGGGAGAACAATGGAGATGAGGGAGGAGAAAATTGTTTGGTTAATCATACTTGCCTTTATTTGTATAACTGAGTAACAAATGCAAAGATAACTTTATGTAATAGAGCAACCGTTGTTAATTCCCTACTATTTTCTCTATGATTTTGTATTTCCTTTATTGTTTCTGTGTTATTCTGGTTTATGTCTGTTTGGTTGTTGATATGTTTCCATTCTTTTTTCTTTAAAATAAAAAAAAAAATCCTGGATTAAAATAAAAATTAACTGCTTTAGAATTTGCATGGTGTTTTGATTTTTAGACAAAAATAAACAGAAGCCTGGTATTGTTTTCACTTTGGCATTTACATTTTTTTTAATATGATAAAAACCAAGCTTGCCTCCTGGGTGCAAGGAGAGCTTCTAGCTGTAAGAGCCAATCAATCAGAAAGGGCATTTGTGGGTAGGAGTTGTGAAAACTTGTCAGTTTGACCTTGAAAAAGAAAAATAATTGAGACTGGTGGCAATGAACACTTATTTCCGATGTGCTGCAGTCTCCTTCAGATTTTTAATTTGTCTTAAATTTCTGTCCCTTACCACCTACTCAGGCACATTCGTGTGTCCTATTAACATCATAATGTATATTAACAAGTCCTCACAGCTGGTTAAGATGCTTCTTCTAGTGGGATAATGACGTCACTTTGACTCAGTAATGTTGTGCATAATGTAAACTAATAAAACTGTGTGTGTGCCATGAAAAGCACTCAGTATAAAGGAGGAGCTCACCCACCCCAAAGGCAGCAACTAGGAATAGAGCAAAACCGTCCTGATTTATATGGCTCACAGGAACTTGTGTCCTTGTATGTATTTCTTTGATTTTGTGCATGTGCACTGAGGTGGACAGACACAAAATGATAGAATCTCAAGGTTGGCAACGATATAAGAGGTCGTCCACTTCCCCAGCTGTTTAATGATTAAATCAACTCAACAACATTTGCTCTCTGTGTTCACCCACCACACACCTGAACAGTAAGCCCCACCCACCCCCACCTATCCCTGCAAAGGAAAAAGGAAGAAGTAGCTCTAGAGAAGTAGATTTCAACCTTGGCTACCAAATGGAACAACAGAGGGAGCTTCAAAAATGCCTCCACGCTGAGCATACAATTCACATCAACTAAATCAGAATCTCTGCAGGCGGGACCTAGAAATAAGTTTTTTTTTTTTAGCCTTACCAAGTGATTTCAGATACAATCAAGTGGAGAAATACTGCTCTAGAGGTAACATATCCTGAAAAATGTTTTCGTAGGGAGTCAAACTCTGTCACCCTGAAACTTCCTCCTAGTGGTCCTAAAGGAAGGCAAAAATTTTAAACTAGATTTTTTTAAAGCACATGTGAAAGACTTAAAGGGACAGACATCATATATCACTCCCACTTGGTTTCCACCTTCAGAGAAAGATTCTCTTTCTGTAAACTTTTACACATCTGAGCAGAAGAGAAGAAGTCTTTGTCTTAGGAGCATTGAACAGAAAATTTTATCTGAGATCTGCTTCTTTGCACATGATCCAGTTGCTGCATATATATCCATGAGAGGCCTGTCAATTTCTTTCTCAGATGAAATATCATAATATCCAAGTAAACTTTTTGTTTTAAGACACTGAGTGAGCCAAGAATGGTAGTGCTGCCTGTAATTTCAGCATTCAGGAGGCTGAGACAGGAGGATCTCCATAAATTCAAGGTCAGGCTGCGCTACATAATGAGACCTTGTCTCACAAGAAAAAAAACAAAGGAAAAGAAAAGAAAAGGAAGGAAAGGAAAAGACGCAATCATTCATTTCCTTTATACTCTAGTAGTAATATTGTAAAACAAAACAAAATATCATGCAGATTTCCTCAGGACATTCAATATACTAACATCTCAAAATCTGTTCTCTTAGTGACTAAATAGCTTAAACCTAGCAGCATCTCATTCTTCTAGTGTTGGATTATTAAGTCCATCCAGTCCAGAAGAAATTATTGGTGCACTCCTAATGACTAATCTAAACCAGAAAAGGAAAAGCCCAAGTATATTAATTATGAAAAACTCTAGAAATATATAACAGGTATAACTGCTTCAATTTCTTTATTTTCTAAGTTAAATATATGTTCAGTTTCTCTACCTAGTTTTCATAAAGCATAGCTTTACTTTCTCAATATCTTGGCCACTTTCCTTTTACTGCCCTACAGACGGTAGGGATCTGGACACCAGTAGCCCTCCCAAACTGTGGTTCCCAGAACTTACCTTTTTCATCACAAATACCATAAAATAAAACATCTCCTACTTGAAAGACTGGGATAAATAATTTATCAATAATTGAAAATGTAAGGGCTGGGGATAGAGCCCAGTGGTAGAGCACCTACCCAGTAAGTGCGAGGTCCTGAGTTTGATTCCAGGTACCAAAAAAAATTTGAAAATGTAATAACATGAACCATTAAATAAACTGTAATTTCTTAGTGAAAAATAAAAGAATGGAGTTGCCATGACCAGAGCATAACTTAGGAAGGAGAACCTTTTGGAGGAAAGGTAGGTCAGGGTATAATTCTTGACTGTTGGTATTTTGGTGCCTGTCGGTGGTCAGCTGAATATTTAAGTTGGGCATTCAAGGGAGAGGACTGAGCTATAAATAATAGGAATATACTAACTTGTGAGTCAGCAATATTTAGATAGCACTTAAAAGACAGGATACTGGATCAGACCATCCAGGGAATGAGTAGAGATGTAAAGATGAGAGAGGGGTGCAAAGACTGAGCATAAAGTAAGCAATAACAAGAAAGAAATGAAAAGAAGCAGTCAATGAAGCAGCTGAAAAAATAGTAGTGTGTACTGCATTTCAAGTGAAGGGAGGTACCGCTAAAAGTCTCACAAGATGAGGACCTGAGTTTATGGATTATATTGACAGGAGTGATTGCAGAATAATGATAAGAATAAAAGCTTATTTAAAGCATATTCAAGAAAAAATAGGAAGAAAGCATTGGGAGCAAGCGTAGAAACACCTTTTATTAGGTCTGTGGTAGAAAAAGAGGAAGAGAAACGGCTTACAAGCTGCAAGCCAAGTGAACTCAAGAGAAATGTTATGGTTTAGGGCTCTTTTAGGAGGAATAAAAAATAACATGTTTGTTCACTATAAAGAAAATCCATCAGAGATGGGGAAGGCAATGAGGCATGAGATATAGGGACAACAGCTGAAGGACATTTTTGAGTGGGAGAGAAGGGAGAAAACTTTAGAAGACAAGTAAGAACCTGGCCTTACCTAGAAGTACTTAAAGTTATTCCTAATGACAGAAAACAGAGTATACCAACATATAGAAGGCAGAAAAGGTGGTGTTGCTGTTTTTGTTTTCTTAGGAAAAGAAAAGGCAAGGTCATAAATTAAGAATGAAGATGAGGGAGAAAGTGTTGGAGGTTTAAGGAGAAAGGGGAGGAATGAAGTAATCGTCGAAGTCTAATACAGTGGGTGTGTAATTACTAGACAGCATTAATAGTCCATTGAAGGTTAATGATCATGAATATAAAGTGAGATCAGTCAGCATGGTCCTCTGGTTTTTTTCCCAGTCATGTCAACTGAACAAGTACAGGCACACAACAGACATAAAATTATATTTAACCATGATTGAAGTTAAATGAAAACAATATAATGTGAGTGGAAAGAAGCTGAGAGTACAAGAAAGGTGGTTACTATAGTGATTGATCACAGAAGTCAACCTTAATAACAAAGGAAGTGAAAACATGAGTGATTTGATCACAGTCAGATATTTTATTGATCCTGATGAATTTGAATGATGTTTGGAATCAAGATACTGTAGTGAATGAACCAAGAAGGTTTAAGGAAGTGTTGGAGTAAAAAACTGAAAATTGAGATTAAACCAGGGTTCCAGTAACTTACAGTCACAGAGTTTAAGAGATGACCTATGAGTGACCAAGGGAATGTGCAAGATAAGCTCATTGGAAAAGTAGACGGAGTCAAGATACTGAAAATTCAGGCATTTGGAAGGATCATTTGTGTAGGCGTAAGAATCAAGACAGATGTATTCTTGGAAAGTATGACAGAAATGAGTAAGAATGATCTTCTGTGGGTCAGTAAATGACTGCGAAAAGAAGGGGTAACAGACGGAACAGACCTCCGGTGGCATAAAAATCAAATCTTGGGAGAAAGACAGATTAAAGGTTGTTTTGTATGTTTTTCCTTTATGAAATACACTAGTTTTTATATCAGTTTAGCTTGATATAGTATGCTTGTTTGACAATAGTCTTACAGTTTTATTGGTGACTCAGATGAAATTATAGAACAAAACATGTTAAAGTCAGGACTCTAAGCCATGACACTAGAAACCTCCATCTAGGTTGATACTGACCCATTAATAAACACCTTACTAATTTGGTTTAATAACTTTATGGTTTAATAACTTTATTATCTTGTCTACACATTATTATGCCCAGTGGTGTGAAATATGTCATACCTTACTGAAATTTTGGTACTATATCAAGTGTAATATCTTTCAGACTAGAATATGCAGCCTCTGATAGTCCACAGACATGTTCTCAGTAGTCCCCAAGTTCCTCTCAGAGATCCTCATTAATAAGAATTATGCTGATGTCATCATTTTGTTTTAATATTTATGTTTAAAAAATCAATATAAATGTATTCAATAAAATGTGGGTGACCCTTTTGTAATAAGATGCCAACACTACTACTCCTTAGTTTGCATTTATTCTCATTTTGGAACTAAGCAGTATTACTTAGTTAGTTTTTAAAAACTGGAAATGCCTTGATACTTAAATGATGCATAAACACCAAAAGCAGGCCAAATGACATCATTGTGTCCTCTATAAAAGAGAATATTGCAGTGCTTCAAATAAAGGAAAGACATGGGTGACCTGAATTATCATATGCATGTGGTAGAATTGGAAGATCAAACTCATGGAAGTCAATAACACATACTCATTGTGAAACAATGATTTTTTTCATATAAATAATATCAACTGTCACACAAAACTAATGGAATTAGTTAAAGCAATATTGATTTTATAGCTTTATCAGCATTCATACTGAATGATCTTGGTGTATAGTTTTATTGATACTTAGGTATCATTTAAATGAAAATAATTTACATGCAGTCTATCAAATTTCTTCTAATAGGGCTTACATGTTATTCACATCAAAGAAACAATATTGTTTTCCATTTCCCTTATATTTATATTCTAACTGCTATGATGTTTAAAAGTTAGAGAGTAAAATAATCCTGCACACATTGTCTTTTAGGATTCCAAACTGACAAAAAGAAATAATTATAACCGATTCTCTCCATTCTTTAAACTCAGTCTTTTATTAGTATGAGCCTCTCAGCCTTTCACTCCAGCCAAATCTCAAGAGTTTAACTTAACAAAATGTCTATCTGCCTCATACTACAATTGTCCTATAGGTCAGCTGAGAACTTCTGTTCATTGGAGTCATTTAGATATTCATACTGAGAAAGACTTCCATAAACATCAGAACAGTAGCAAATTGCATGTTGGCTTGTGAAGTGTGTACCTAGAAAGGCAATATGCCACTTCTAAGATTTCATTGGCCGAAGAAAATCACACGGCCACATACAACTTTAAAACTGTGACAAGGGAAAGTAGTCATACCAATAAATGGAAGAGGAATTGAAAAGATTTGGTAAGTAATACTGTTGTCTATCCATACTCCTGAAATCTCATAGGATAATACCATTTTCACCAGTTTAGGATTAATATTTGTATCCACTAGGGCTTGTATCAGTTAGTATTTTTTCAAAGAACAGAATTAGTAGAAAATACATGTGTCATTATGAAAGGGAATTTATTAGGCATGTTTGCAGGATCAGGGTTGGAAGAGTTATATGATCAACTTCGAGATCAGAGGCAGAAGAATCTAAATTCTAGCACTTGTTGAACCCAAGATGGAAACTACAATGAAAGGGAAAACTGTACAGCATAAAATTGCTCTTTTTAAAACTTTGTTCTTTTGAACCTGCCTAGGTCTGTAACTGCTTTGGCTTTGTAATTACTTTCTTGACCCCTGTAACCGTGAAAGTATAACTGAACCTGCAGGATGCCTGGTTGTGCCATTGTACTAAGCTTTACAAACTGATGATCATTAATCTACCCTTATGACTAATGATCTCACCCTGCTAGCTAATCAGAACTGCCAGGCTGTTCCGTCCCACCTTTGTATCTCTGCTTTTACATCATATAAAAGGCCTTGACCACCAGAGATCAAGGTCTGATATTTTTGGAGTGATCCCAGTCAGTGCTTGTTTGTGTAAATAAATCTGCCTCCAAATCCTGGGTGTCATTTCAGGTGGGTATCTGAATGGTCTCACTCTGAGGGCATCCCCCTTTGTCTGTTGTGCCATTGTTCAAGGGTACACAACATATGAAGATAGAATGGGAACTAATTAGTTAAAACCCACAGTCTCTGGGGTTTTACAGAGTTAAAAATAAAACCAAACAGCTCTCTACATCTCAAAGGGAATAAAAAGGTAAAAAAGGCCCATTCTTCCTGAAAATTCCACCTTGACAACCTCATCAGAGCCAAAGTTGCTGCCAACACCTCTATTTTTTTTTTTCTTCCCGGGACCGGGGATTGAACTCAGGGCCTTAGTGCTTAGCAGCAAGCACTTACCCCACTGAGCTGTACCTCCAGCCCTGCCAACACCTCTAGCTTCACTCCCTAATCCTGACTCATCTGTTTCTAGCCAATTGAACTGGTTCCAGCCAGCCATTGTCTGGATTCAACCACAGCGGCCCTCCCTCCTGAGCCTTCTGCTTACCTGCCTATCCTGGTCAGATGGCATCATCTAATGCCCACCCAAGATGACTGTCAACAATTCCTTCTGAGTTGCTCATTTTGACTAAGAAAAAATTGGACTGTCAGCCCTGACAAATGTGTTGTGCCCTGTAGGGCCTGAATAAATAGGATAGACTGAGCTCTATCAAATTGGACCCCCAAGAGCTTGCAGTCATTGCTAAAGTTGAGTGAAGACCTGTGACATTCCCAGTAAACAATGGAACAGAACTCCAAAGTTACCTCTGTCAAAAAGTTTCCATCACTGGAGCCACTGGGACTCCTGAAACTTGTCCCTTCTGCCAGGCATAAACTTAGAGACTGGGAGGATATCTCCTTCACACCAAACCAGTCAGCCTCCCTCTCATTTAACCCTGCATTTTCAAATGTGACTATTGTCCAAGAGAAAGATGATTCCTGCATTAGCCTGAGGCAGATAACCACAATCCTGAAGTTCTAAAAACTCTCCTCCCAGAGATATAAAGACTCACCTATGGGCCCGGCCATCAACCATACCATCTCACCACGACCCCTGTTGCTGTCAGATGTTATGGGAAGTACAAACATGCAACCAAACACACATCAACCTGATAGAGTGTTAACCACCTTTGGCAAGATCCCCATGCTATCAAAAACACAGAAAAGATGCCTCCCCCTGCTTGCAAGTTGCTCCCATGAGCCCCTTGAACTGGGAAAATCCTGAGACAAAAGGCCAGCTAACTTGAACTAACTGCCATAAGGAGTTAAAAACTTTCTCATCTTGGCTCCACACCTGTATTCTACCTGACAAGAAAACCACTGAGTCATCAGAACAAACCCACAAGGCTGTCTAAGTAGATCTCAGAATCAGCCCAAGCCAAAAGAGCTTTATCCTATTCTGCCTGAGGACCTAGAGCCTGACCTGCCTACTCTTTACCTTCATCAACTCCAAGATGCTCATCCAGCTGCAATGCTACCATAACCAGTCCTGTCTCCTGCACCACAGCCTCCTGCTCTACCGTCAGCAACTCCTTCTGACTCTGTTTAATACTGAAGGATGCCACCATATTTTAGCTGGGGCCCAAGTCTAGTTAAAGTTGAAAGTCCCTGCCACCGTGGTTGATCCTGATGCTTGAGTGAGCACAGCCCTCCCCTGCATGCATCTAAACTGGAACTGTAATGCAACAGAGAGTGATGAAGCCTCAGTTCAGTACTGTACTGTACTGCTCTCCTCGAAGACCTCAAAGAGGGAAGCAAGAAGACAATATACAAGTTCAAATTTGTGGAAGTCAACCACTGGAGCCCCTACTGGACTCCCCACTGAAAAGAAATTCTGCCACAGCAGATCCTGTCAGATCGATGGACACTTTATCAAACGTGAATTTCTGTACATGCTTGAGTGCCCTATACCTCTCCTGGGATGTGGCCAGCTTCACCTACACTGTCCTGGACTTGATACTGACTCTGACCCTACCCCCAGGAGGAGGAATTGTGCCCATATTAGCCTGAAATGCCTGATAATCATAACCTTGAAAGTTTGAGAGACTCATTTCCAAAACTATAGACAAAGGATTCACCCCAGGGATTTGCTATAAATCATTCTCCTTTGGCAATCCAACTCTATCCCAAGGCAACTCCCACCTGCATCAAACAGTGCACCTCTCCTGCACGTAAAGCTAGTTCAAGATCTCTAAGCTGCCAATGCTGCTGCAATTGCTCTCCGTATGTGTTGCCTCAGTCTTCTGCCACCTACAACCTGCTGGTACACCTTCTTGGACCTAAGAATGCCCTCTTCTGCCTTAATTTGGCTCCTACCAGTCAGCCTGTCTTCACAACTGACCAGAACTCAACTTCCTAGAGGAACCTTTATGCAAAAACTCAATGGTTTTCTTGTCAAAATTTGTTTACTGTCCTTCGAGAAGCCCTTACAGCTTACCTCGCTAGGTTCCCAGAATGACACCAAAGCTGCCTGCTGGAAAGACACAAAAGCTCTGCTACAATATCTTAAGGAAACTGGTTACAAAAAATCTCCACAATTTTCTTAGAGCTTCTGACTTCTGTAAAATCTGGATCCTTAAGGTCACAAAAGCAATGATACTTACTCAGACAGTCATTCCGTAGGAGCATCCAGTGGTCTACCTGTGCAAATACTTGGCCACTGTTCTTCTGATCAAGAAAGCTGAAAAGCTAACCTTATGCCAAGACCTAACGTTCCAGGTGCCACACGCTGTGCTGAACCTCATTCAGTACCAAGGACACTTATGCAAAAATGCCTGCCTAACTTTTGTGGCAATAAAACCACTCAACCCTTCCAAATACCTGCCCACAAACCTGGGCCCATCGGACCATGACTGCCTGGCACTGTCTGATAAACTGTTCTGGGGCCAATCAGACTTAAAAACTAAACCCCCTGAGAGATGCTGAATATACCCTGTTCACAGATGGAAGTAGCTCTGAAAGTGATGAGGTCAGACATGATAGATATGCTGTGGTCACCTTGAACATAGCTGTTTTGGCCAAAGCTCTACTGCTACTAATTCCTACTGCTCTTTGAAAACATGCCACCAATACAAAATAATTTGATCTAGCGGCCTAAGCCCCCTCCAGAGATCCAACTGACTAAAGCATCAGCCACAGCCAGAAAAATTTTACCCACTATTCCTTGAAGATAAGAGCCAGACATGCCCCATCATGTGTTCTGCAAGCTCAAGCCACAGCATTGGCACCCATATCCCTGCAGCCAGCTCCGGCTTCTGCATCTGTGTCACTGGCCTGACCTCATGCATTATAGTGGGTTCTCCCCATTTAAAGATATATAGACAGATTACACAGAAATAAAACATACCCCTACAGAAACAGCTTGTAGCCAGTTAAAAGACCAGCTATATCTTTATGCATTCCTGCACACACACGTAACCCAGGCACATATTAACTACCACTATAAGTATCAGAAATCCAGCCTTAGATCTGCTGAAACATTTACCTGGACAGATCCTCTGAGGCTCACTCTAAAGGGACAACACACTCAAAGTTTTCACTCTGGATACTGACAGCTGAAGCTTGAGGACAGTGTTCATGGGGTTCCAAGTGTGATTGCTTGTCCCAGTTCTCTCCCATATGTACTTCCAGCTTGGTTCTTGCTCCCTGTTCTCTTACTGACTGTAACTTTTGCCTTGGCCTTGTGGGTAATTGCCTCAGAGGGATGAAAAACAACCAGTAAGGCTCTTTTTCTTACTCTTTATATGGTTTTGTTAGTTGGACTTGATATTTTAAACTGTCTTCCTCATCTAAAAAGCCTAGGGCTACCAGTTATAATTAGGGAATGTTTGTTGGTACTAATGCGCTAACATTTAATGCTGGGGTCTAGATTCTGGCTCTGTTTAACTTAATCATGGGAAATCAAATTACCACAACCTAAGCCCCTACTGAACTTCACCTAGTAAAACCTGACAGTTGGAGGTAATTCAGTCCAAAGTTTGGAGTGGACAAGGCCCAGTAATTTGTGGATTTGATTGTTGCCAAAGTATTACCATTCCAGACACAGGGACACCCTCCTGTCAAAAAGGGCCCAGAGGACCCCATGGGGAATCCACTTTGGTGGCCTCCTATTGAGGGGGCCTTAATGCACTTTAAGGTCACCTCCCAATTAGTTGAACAAAAACAACAAACAGGAGTTTGTAATGCCCTAGGAGAAAACTGCTATTTGTATGCTAATAAGTCTGGAATAGCCCAGGAAACTCTGCAACAATTACAAGAAAGGTTAAATAACCTGGCTCAACCACAAAACCAGAAACAGGGATGATCCCAAGGTCTATCGGACTTGAGACCACGGCTATAACCTCGTTTGGGACTCCTGACAACCCTCATGCTAATTCTCTTCATGGGGCACTGCCTGATTAATTGCATTACATAAGTAAGAGCTGCCCCTTCTTCTGCAGCTTTAGATAAAAAGAACAACCCCAGCATTGAAAAAGATTTTCTGGGTAATGACAAGAGAGGAAAACTGCACAAGTGAAATTGTTCTTTTAAAAACTTTGTTTTTTTGAAACTGCCTAGCTCTGTAACTCTTTCATGGCTTTATAATTACTTCCTTGACCCCTGTAACCATGAGAGCATAACTGAAAATGCAGGATGCCTGATTATACCACTGTACCAAGCTTCATGAACTGATAATCATTAATCTATCCCTATAACTGATGATCTCAACCTGCTAGCTAATCAGAAGAACTGCCAGGCTGTTCTGTTCTGCCTTTGTGCCTGCTACTTTTGCATCATATAAAAGGCCTAGATCACCAGAAATCAGGGTCGTTTATTTTGGGGATGATCTCAATCAGTGCTTGTAGACGTAAATAAATCTGCCTCCAAATCTTGGTTGTCATTTTAGTGTTTCTGCTTGCTATTGCAATTGAATAAAAGGAATCAAAGATGCAGCACCAGTCCAAGGTTAAAGATCTGCAGACTCACTGTAGTATTGCCAGTATGAGTCTGCATTAGAAGACTGGAGAAACTGGAAACTGATGTCCAAATACAATGGCAAAGACTGGAGCTCTTCAAGTTCTGTTTCAGGGAATGGTCTATCCACAAGTCGTAGCTTTCCTCAATAGATACTCCAAATTTCTGGAATTTCCAACTTCCTGGGGTCTCCACTGAAACTTTGGCTTCATTCCTACAGGTTCATGCACTTCTCAAGGGCTCCTTATCTGGCCATTCCAGATTTCCTTGGAAATCTAAGTGGAAGCCTTCCTGACCCCATTACTCTTGGATTCTGAATGCTAATAAAATGAACATTAGAAGAACAAAGTTCACTGCTGTCAGTGGAAGTAGTAGCCATACCCCCTTGGACAATGGCTGCAGCAACTTAAGCACCTGGATGGCTGAGCATGCTGAAATGAATTCCAGAGAACCAATTCACTAGGAGACCTTTCTTGAGCTGAGGTCATATGGACTCTCTTCTTGAAAGAAAAGTTGACACTTTGGCACCATTGGGTAGGGTCTTGCTGATTTCTGAGTTGCCTTCAAGGAATCCTCTTCTTGTCCCTGTACAAAGTACTTGTGGAATTTTTTGTTGTTGTTTTGGTTTGTTATAAATAGTGCTAATCTGTTTAACAACCAAAGCTCCTTTGACCCCAGCTTTATAAATGGCTTTTTCTAGGCCAAAATATAAGTTTTTCACATTTTTCTGCTCTGCCATTTGCCCCTGACCCTCACTATAAAATTTGCTAAAAGGACAGCAGGAAATAAATTAATTAAATTAAAATTAAAAACAGCAGTACAATGATATAGCCAGAATATTAGGCTGTCTTGAAATTTCCTCTGCAAGATTAATTAATCTCAATTTCCTGCAAAATTTTAGGACATGGGCAAAATGGAGACAAATTTTTCTGCCAGAGCATAACACACATGACCTATAGTCCAATTGCCTTGTTCTGAATTGAAACTTGTGCCTGGCCTACATTGAGCATGTTCCTAATCAGCATTTTGGTGTTCTGGGCTCTGACCAGAATTGTATTTGCTTGTAGTATTTAGCAGTTCTTTAGCTGGTATCTCAAATCCTTCCAAACTCCTCCCACAAAACAATTCCAAGGCTCCTAAATTTCCAAGGCTCCTAAATCATGTGATGAGGTATGGTCACAGCTATGATCCCAATTCTCTGGTACCAATTTTTTGTATTAGCTTTCTCATTGCTGAGGTACAGTACTCAACACTCACACCTTAAAGGAGGACAGGCTTAATTTGTTCAAGACTTCAGGCCGTGACTGGTGGCTCTAAGGCAGGCACTGTGGTAGAACCAAGGCTTTTGGGAAGTACAGAAGACTGCTAGAACGGAAGGAGCAAAGAACCAGATATATATCCAAGGCCACATCTCCATGATCACCCATATACACACAGAAGCATGGTCCACCAATCCTTGGGGAGGATTCCAAAACTAAGCAAGTTGAAACTCCACTCCAATTGGTATGGGGTTTTTATTTGCAAACAGCAGCAATTCACTCTAGCTTATTCAAGCGATAAAAAGAATCATTAAAAGAACTAAAAAAGAGAAGATTGAATAACCAGATTCAGAAAGATTAAGAATGATGGTAGTTCTGGATATTTCAGTAGAAAGGTTGAATGGATGGCCTCTTGAAATAACTCCATCAGCCTGAATAAAATCCATACAAGTTGAGTCAATTTAATACTCATCTAGGGGTGGGTACTGATTGTGTCTCTTGAGTCACATGCCAACTGCATGGCTAGGAGACATCAAGGCACACTAACTGATATCCCATTCCTATAGGAAAAAGGTAAACTCCCAAAGGAAGAATTAGCATTGCTATAAAAAGAAGGAAATAGGGACAGTGGAGACCCGCAATGCAACTCTCATTCTCTTTTGAAAATTTGAGCTTAATTAAGTTGTCTCCTGGCATCTTTTCCCTTCTTGATTTCTCGGAAATTTGTTGCTAATCTTCTGACATAGCATGGGAAACTTACACAAGAAACCGCCTAGCCTCAGTTGTTTTCCTTCCTGACAGCTGCAGAGCTGAAGTTTTTCACTATTATAGCCCTTGTTTTCTACAGTCATTAACTCCAGGAAGGGTTTAGGGTCAAATAATCATCACTAAAACAATTCAAGGATAAATCTGCGAGTTTAGATGCCCATAATTTATCAGAGCAAGACCAAATGAGAAGGAAATGAAGACCATGAGGACCTTTTCAAGGTCTTTACCCTGGAGAACTTTCTGGAGAATAATGATTTGCCTGAAGGTTGAGGGCATAGCTCTGGAAAAAGGTCCTAGACAGCTTTAAATACCAGTCTTATGAGTGAGGAAATGATTCACAGATAAGCATTCATACACTAAAAGTATGATCACAAAACACTTCCTCTTATTCCATACTTCCAGTATCTGACCTTTGAAATTTGGATAACATTGAGTTCTTCATGAGTTCCACCTGTTTTTCTTACTTTGGAGAATCAGTTATAAATAAAATGAGTTATTAATAATTGGCAATGCACCTTCAAACACTGAATAGAGAATTTTACTGACTATTCTGCTGAGTCCTTGAAGACAGATGGACCAAGCATGTATGCATCATTTGAAAAGGCTCCAGTTTGCAATGGAGGGCCAAAATCTCATTCTATCCACCTCACCCCCACATGCTGCTTCTGCAGGCTGAGCCTTCTACATAATCAAAGAGAGGGCCCTAAACATAGAAGAAAGACAATAGCATGAGTCTGAGATTATTAGATTCATATTTAGTTATTTTTATTTATTTAATTTCTTAAGAAGAGACTGATGCCAGTCACTAGATGTGCTTACAATATAAAGTAGTTTATAGTAAACCAAATTCTCCTAATATAGAACCTCACTGGATTTAATCTAGAAAGTGAATTTATTCTCTCAGGCCACGGTGAAATGATCCAAATAAACAAACAAGAAAAAGATAAGTAAATGGGCTTCCATACTAATTTGTTAAGAAATTGCTATCTGAATTCCCTAAATGAATTTCTAATGACCTGAGAGCTGACATAGAATAAACTCCCACCAAACTTCTAAACTGGAGCTAGAGGCTAGTAGAAAAGCTGATAAATAATTTAAAATTTAAAAGATTGAAGTTGAACTAGAGAAAACGTGAGTAACTATGTTTATTTCTCAGGCTGAAGAGTTAGTCAAATTTTCAAGAAGGCAATGTGGTATATACTGATTCTACATTTTAAGGGCTCACTCCAACAATAGACTTAGAAATGCAGTAGATAGAATGCTGATGGTTTTAAAACAGTGGATTGAGGCATCTATTTGCTACAGATTTCTTTGTAGGAATAGCTACAACTAAGTGGGTTTCTTAGAAACCAGAGACTGGGGCTCCGGGGAAGATGGCGACCAGGTGAGCAGCAAGGGAGTGAACCTCCTTAATAAACACCACCAGCTCGAGACAGACTTGGCGAGCGTGAATGCCGGGACCTCGGTTGGGAAGTTTAAACTGGGCGTATTTCTCTGAGATGCCGGGGGAGATGTGGTAGGGCGGACCAGGCTGCCGGGGCGAGACGTGGGAAAGCCCCAGA